>JABASH010001013.1:0-30314 GCA_019776445.1 Tomocerus maximus
CATTTGTTTTACTTATTATATAGCATTACGAAGACTATAGTTACAGAATATTTCTATTTCATTATAGGATCAGATTGATCAAAATAATGTTTGGATACGCAATTTTAAGGCTGTTATTTGGAATCCATCAATATTTTTACTACAACTTCCATATAACTTTTCCTATTTTTTAATTGACGAGCAATTTTATTATTTACTGTACATCGTTATCACATAAATAAAATAGAATAATTAGCTCAGCATTAGTATTCACAGGGTACAATTATAAATTTTTGAAAGTATAAAATATGTGAACGTGGAAAGCTTTGACGTGAAACGTTCGGAGTGTAGCAAGCGGAATAAAAGGCCAAGTATGATTACACGATAACCATGTTTATTGTTTGCAGAAAGTTTTGTTATTATTTTGTGTGTAAGAATTATATGGATGAGATTAATATAAATTGGGCTAAATGGGGTTTAAGTAAATTGGCATGGTGTTCGATTTGGCAGAGTTTTTGTATATAATATGTAAGTCATATGAAGTGGAGAGATATCCAGAGATACACATGGATTAGTATTTGTGTAGTAGTATTGGTCATGTCTTGTCTATCTGGATTCCACTCATGATGGAAAGTCAGTGGGACGGAAAGCCCCTTGTGGTCATCCTCTCTTACCTAGTCTCTTCCATTAATTCAATCATCCTCTTCCCCGACTTGCCTTTTTATTCCCTCTACTTTTTTCTTTTACTGGAGAAGAAGTGGAGTGGCTGGGCACGGAATGGCAATACTAGTTAGGGTTTGGTTAACTCGTCGTGAATTGTATTGTATTATATCTATAAATATAAGTAGCAAACTTGTAAATATGTTGGGGAGGTTGGAGAGTAGCATTGGAGTCGGAAACCAATCCCTTAACAACCTACTTATGCTTTTCTGTCTGTAGGAAGTTGTAATGTTTCGTCGTCTATAATAAATATGATGTTCGAATATCCATTGGTTATAGTTTCTAAAAACTAATAGAGGAAGTAGGTAGTAGTTAGGTCTATCATAAGAGAGATGCGACATGGATTGAATGTTGTGTTTACACTGGTAGAGACGTTTACGGGAAGTAAAGCGGGAGGCAGGAGGGCAACAATAATGTGTGTTTATATATCTATCGAGGAGTAGTACATGTATGTATGTAGTTCTTGGTGCATGACACAATCACTCGAGTTAGGAAGGTAAGTTTAATATATAGTGAGTGATGTTGATGTACATAAGTGTGTATGGATCGGGGTAGTAAGGGATAGAGCATGGATAGAGGTATTTTATTGGATTGGATCGGACTGCGACAAGACATGATGACAAGATCAAGAAAAAAGAGACAAGTTTCTTGAGTTGTGGAGAGCGGAGAAAGGGCAACGGGAGAACATGAGTCGCGAGTGCCGAGATAGGACAGATTGTTTCAACATTTCAGTCACATAACATCACATCACGACTTTCTGTTGTAACTATCTTGCGTTTTTAGTCTGTTCTGGGATTCGGTGCTTTGGTCCTGGTCCTCCCGCGTCGAGTCGCGTCTTCAATCTCTCGCGACGATCTTTGGACGAGACGAGAGGCAGCCGACTGGAGCGTGTCCTGTCCTTTCTTTCTTTATGAAGCTCTTTGACATAATTGTAAAAGTAGAAGGGAAGTCAGAGTCTGAACAAGGCACGACATCACAGACATGACGACTTATTTTTATGAGACAATGACAGCCAATAACCTTCCTCAAAAGTTAATCCTCTATGGATTTTCACAAACACATTGGATTTTTATCGGTTCACCCCCGAAGGGCATTGTAGATTCTACGCTTCAGTTCAGACAGCTTGCGTGTTTTCGGTTCACTTACAGTCAGACGCAACTTTTGTCTCCGAATCTCCTTACATAAACTATCCTATCTATTATGTATGTTTCTATGTATGTACTATCTCTCTATTATATATACTTATATGTATTATACATTCGCACTCACTGCTTCCTACTACCCTTCCGTATAGATGTTGCATATAGGTATGTACACAGAGAGTCGAGCCGGTACTTACTTAAGTAATACACTCGTCCTACTCTAATATGGATGCTTCCTCTAAAATTTTCTGATTACCCCACTATAAAACTCTTTCCTCGAGTACACTCCGTAATAATACGTGTGTTTACCCATATAAATGGACGAATACCTACGTACATTTCACTTCACATGCACATTTGCATGATTTCTTTTGACAAATTCCACTCCATGTTATGTCTACTTCGCTCTTGATGTAATTGTATTGTATGTAGTAGTTGACAAAACAAGGCCCACTGTGGTAGGGCACAGTCAGTAGTCGAGGATGAGCAGAGTATTACATCATTATGTATATTTGCATGCAGTGGCACACAGTACTCAAAACATGCATAAGTAAATAGATAAATGTTGACATTCAATTTGAAAATTACTTGAGATTACATTGTTATCTATGTAGTAGATAAAGATGTAGATAAGTAAGAAGTATATTTAAATAAAATAAATATATATGACTGGAACAAAGAGCGCCCACGTGCATATAAAATATTAGCCGAGTTCGGTACCTTTAGAGCAAATGCATGATTTATTAGAAATATAAACAGGGATATAAATAATAATTTCTCTGTACAAACAACATAAATGTATGCATGAAAGTAATGAAGGGAGCGAGGAGAAGGAATGGAGAAAGTATCTCCACCTTTTTCAATAGAGAAAGCCGTTTGTCGCTTTCTTCTTTTCTTCAATGTGACCTGCTGGTGTAACATAATGTTTTCTTTTTCATATCTCACTTATTTACATTCTCCTTAATGTTTGCGCATAAGAAATGAATGTGGAAGGAAGAAAGTATCCGACGGAGGAAGAGAAAGACCAGCATTTCTATACTGCACTGTGCAATAGCATTTTCGTCAAATTATGTACATGGTTTCAGTTTAATGTGGCTCTTCTCTCCATTCGCAAAGTGTATTTGTACGGATCTTATCGGGAAAGGGAGCAAAAGTAGGACGACTTGACAGCAGAACAGGACAGGGCAGGACATAATGCTATCCAGACGAAATCAGACTTGAGGAGAAAGCAGGATATTACGCATGTATCCAAGCCCTATTTATGTATACACGTAGCAAGTAATATGAATACACACATCTTACAAATTGAGCTTTTGCCTTGTCTTTTAGCTTATCGTTAGCTTACCTGGAGAGAGTAACTGCATTCTATTGTAAAGAAATGAAAAGAAAAGGAAGGACACGGGATCCAGCGACCTAAAAGCTATCTGAGAGACTGAGTTTTGAAGAAGAGAGAACAAGACCACAGAACAGAATGCTCAGGGCACCATTTTTCATTCATACTAAATGTAATGTACAAAACATTGTGACATGATTCCGCAATAAAAGTTATTGTTTCCATTCCGGTTCACAAGTTTTTCTCTTGTCTTTTCCTACGCTGTTCCTTTCTCTACTTTCTCTCCGTCCCTCTCACTCATTGGAGTATTTAGCAGGAAAGGGTAATATAACTCAAAAAAATCATCAAACTTCGAAATCCCAAGAAATTTATTTTTATGTGTCCTTTTAAACTTTTATAATGAATGGGGTGCTCATACATTCCTCCGGAAAAGTTTTAAATACGCCCCTGGTATCCCTTGCTACTTTCACCGCTACACGGTATAGGTAGGTTTAAGAATGATATCTCTAGTTTGTATAGAGTACATAAATGTATGTAGTAAGAACAGGCCAGGCCACACTAACTACAAAATTCGAATCCGACAAGCCACGTCAAGTTGCGACTAAAGACAAAGACAAGACACATAACAGTAGCAATCTATCTAGAGTAGAGGATGGGACGAGACAAAGTAGGAAAGTAAGAAGTATCCTAAGTATCTACACAGCACATAATACATAATAATATACATTTATGGACTTATTGTTAGAAATAAGTTCATGCTGAACATTTGCATGACTCTTTATTTTACTTCTCATGCTTTAATGCGTAGTTAGGGAAGAACTGGAAGAAGCAATCTTCTATTCTCATAGGTAAGTCTAATAAGTACCTTAGCATGAATCCCCTAGTATTATCTTTAAGATATGCCATAATGTTATAACAAAATCTATGTAGGGGTAGCTACTTTACTTATCTTTAGAAAGATATATTGCACCATAGAAAAGTACATTAGTTACCTAAAGATAAGAAATTGTCTGTAGTTACCTGCAAATATTATCACCACTCTACACTTTCTTTTCTCTACACCTGACTGGAGAAAGAGAAAGCAACTTTTTTTAAATGTACATTCCTCCTGTGAAAGAAAATAGTTTGAAACGTATAAATATGCCTACTTTATTTTAGCTACCCAATTTACATATCAACTGCTTTAGAATGATTTACATAAATCATGTAAACTTGACAGGGATACTGTAAAAACTCATTTTGTTCTTAAGGAAAGAGGTCTTGGGATAGTATGACAAATATGTAAGAAGTTACAAAGGGAAATTATTACTTCAGGATCAGTATGTGTTTGTCTTATACTAATGCTATTAAATGTTTACATATAAATCCAATTTACTTCTGTCACTTCTGGACAGTTTCCTCCTTTCTAATGATATGACTGTGGGGAAAAAGAGAAAGATCAATTTAAATTACATCAAGCATAGGTAGTTGTGGAAATACTCTAGCTAGGTTTGTGGAGACGACATAATATGTATTAGGTGAAAAATTGTTGTGGACAAGAATTGGAATGCATTAGGAAATATAATGGAAGCGGGTATGACCGGAAATGAATTAGAAGTCGTTTGTCAGACTTTGGGGCATAACAATATTTACAGAGAAAAGTTACAAAGAGGATAGAGGACTTGACATGACAGGACACACAACATGTCTCTTACTTACTCCAATTTCATTTCGTAGGGAAAAGCTGGCAGGGGAGGAGAAAGTCATATTCACATGTAAATACACATGAACTAAATAAATAACTAGGTACAAGATGTGTAGGCAGGGAATGTTTAGAGTTACATGTGTGTGGGATGAGGATTGCTTATTGTTGTGTTTTGCTTATTGCTGGATTAGATTAGTTGTTTGTGAGCATGTACTTATTATTATGTAATGTCTATAGCCGTGGATTTATAGAGTCGAGTTGGTATTCGGCGTAGTATGTGTGAATCAAATAAGTAAGGGAGAGAGGGAGGGAGACGTAAATAGTTAGAAACCTACAGGGAAGTCGTAGTGGCAGTCGTGGTGAAAGTGTCATAATAATTTACAATGATTTATAAGGTCTAAACACACCACTGAATTTATCACATGCGCAAGCAACGAAATCAAACTAAATCAAACCACAATGCACGGTCTACACTTAGAGTCGACAGTCTCATAAAGCAAAGCCAAGCAAAACTAAATGTAAAGGTAAGTAAGATTAAGGCTGATAATATGTTTTATTGCACAGTATAAGTAAACAACTGGCTACTACAACTAAAAAGGACTCTCACGCTCCGTTAAGGTGGATTGGCTCACTAAAGCAGATTTATTTCTTCTATAGTTATGCTCGTATAGACAAGACATGTGTATAAGTGCATCGTGGAGAGACCTAGTATGCGTGTATGTACATATAGGAACATGCAGTTAGTCACCTAATTCATATTTCACAAGCTAAACAAAACAGAAACATAACTTTCAGAAGTAGAGCACACGTCATAATAATAGTACTATTAGCTAATCTTAAAACTGTGCATATTACTCACTTACCTCGCGTAGGTATCCTGATTATTACTATTAAATTACCCATACACAGGCTTATAATATCCTTTCTTGTAATTCTCCTCCACTATACTCATATGTGGAAGAGTCCGTCATTTACAAAATGTTCGTAGCTGTACAAACAATAGCTCCCTAACATTCAACAAAATTCAACGTCATATTATACTTATAATAAGTAGGAGTCGAGAAACACTTGATACAACCGAGATATAGATAGAAACACTCCGTTCAACCGAAATTTGGATACCTGGGTATTATTATTACAATTGTAAGACTTTATCTCATCCTGAATCATTGAATTTAGGCTGACCTGACATGCCCCTACTAATTGTTAACTATGTTGTAAGTTGTAATATTCCCATACTGCATTAACACATTCGTCCCATACTCCCCTAATCCCCTATTATGTATTATTATGCCAATGCTTTATGTGAGTGCTCACTATACCTATACCATATCTCATACTATTCTTTCATCCCATGCCTAACAATGTTACCTAATCCAAACAGCAATTTACGATTTGTCTTTCCCCAATAGTAAACAAAGTTGTAATTACTATTACATGCCACACAAAACGGCTCCCTGCCCTTCTTTATTGCTTATTTACCCTGCTCTATTTGGATTTACCTTGTCAATGACTCTCATTCATATGAATATAAATTATCGCCCGTATATCCACATCCCAATGACAACTCATAAAATTGATACAAATAGGAGCTAGCAAATGTCAATTAATTCCAATGCTATCCACTTAATGCACCACCGATTATTTTTTGATGTGAGTGAAAGTGATCGTTGTAGTGAGTGAAAACCTACGAGACACGTGCTTATGTCACTTTAGATTAAATCGTACTACATTACGTAATATATATTTTTACACAATAGCATGATATTTTCCTTTTCACTACTCACCCACCTACAGCTCAATAAATGTTTTACTGCTTGATAAATAGACTGCAAGATTCCATTAAGATATCTTCGACATTATTGTTAAGTGATACTACAAACACCATTGCATATCAATGTAGACCTAACCGGAACCTGGTTTATTCTTTAATATACACATGGAACATATATCACATCCCATTCTTTCATTTAATTAATATAGGCACATACACTACTTTATCGAAAACCTCATCGTGAACGACTGTCAAAACGACAGTACTTCATAGAAAACTTTATGGACAAAACGCAGAAACGCAAGCAAATGCAACTGCTATTATATACACACTGGCATATAATTTAATACAACGGTTTAAATAGTATTTAACAGTGAGAGGTAAAAGGGCAAATAAAAATAATAGCTAATAATTAAGATGTGTTTTTTGCATTGTATCATCCCACAAGGCTTGAAACTCCATTTTGTACAAAATGACGTTTGAAAACTTTTTATTAAACATGGAAAAGACAGAATGGTTTTTTATGGCGGAGAAATTAATGTTACTAAATGTTCTAGGAACATGGTTATAGGTAAAGACCAATATGTATTTAATTGTCACTACTTAGTTCAGTTGCCCATCAGAGAATAATAGAATAATTAAGGAGAATCTATCAGCGTATTTTCCCCCCACTGGCCTTACGTGTTTATGTTTTCATTTGCTTTCACTCTAGAATGAGTGCAAAGCGTGTATGCACATTGAAAGACTTGTGTGTGCATTCGCAGCCTTAGGTATAGATAGATTTAGAGTTGCGAAGAGTCCGGGAGAGCACTTTTCTCCTCTCTCCATCAATAAACTATCAGAAAAATCAAATATTTATGAGCCTTTCCATCCATATGTTGCTCGCTGTGGTAAATATTATCTGTAAACTACCTCTTCTTCTGTACTTATGCATTTCAAATGCATAATATTAGCTTTCAGCGATGGAAATATAAACCAGGAGGGGAAGGGAAAGGTTGAGAAGGGAAAATTTCAAGTCACGAATAGTAGCGAATGGTAATGGTTCATCTAAACGAAGGTACTACATAGTTTAGTTGGTCTTTCTTCTCCTAGTCCTGGGTTTTACTAATACTAGTGGATGAAATGGTAGTGGCTAAAACCATTTTAGCCATTGGCCAAAATAAACACTAGACTAAATTTAAGTTGGCCACTAGTCATTTTATCCGGCTGAAATGGCCTACCGGTTGGTTAAAATATAAAAATTCGGGTAGCATAAAACACTGGTGTCCTAGTCCTGGCAGTAGTCGGTTACATATCTTGCCTTGGAGGCAAGCAATGTAAATAATGTTATTACAAAGGTAACCTATGTGAGCTATGCATGTTGAAAGTTCATGCAAACAATAGCATAACAAAACGCGGGGACGCTAACGCTGACATTCGGTTTAGCTGTGAGACATTTCACAGAAAAGAAAGCAAGTCGAGTAAAGTAAAGAAATTCATGGTGACGAATAGATTACAGCACAAATGACAACACATAGCGGGCCAATGCAACGACGTTCTACATTCTAATGAATTGTTTTTGTTATTTAAATAGTTCATGTAGTAGTTTCCCTCGAAATGGAGTTTTCATCCTATCTTTAGGCATCGTACTCGGCACTGTCGGCACCAGACACATAATAAGGCCCAAGACAAACTTTTTCAACCGCATGCAATGTGCACGTCTAATGTCATCAATAGTAAAATTATGGGATAAGACAGAATAACATTCCCGCTTCTAACGAGTAAATGACTCGGTAATTAATGCTTAGGGCCAAATTAGTAAACAGTCAATGAATTCGCCAGAATAAATAGTAATTCTGTCAGAGTTACGCGACGTATGACACAAATCAATCGTAATTACTCTGAATGACGGCATTAAATCTGCATAATATTTGTCGAAGGCTACTGATTGAACATTCATTTCTTGGCTGAAATCCAATTGGCAGTAGTAGAAGGTATTAAGGCATAAGTTATGAAACTCAACCACAATGTTGTTGATTGTCTTCATTATTTAAACTCTGACTAGAGTTTGATGTCTTGTGCGTAGCGGTATATTATCAACGCGCCTTAGGATAGGTAAGTACTAAAATGATTAAACTGCCACTTTATGAGACAGTCTATTAAAATGCTTCTGGATCAATACAATTATTTTTGTATACCCAGAAGAACAACTTTAAAAAATCGAAGGTAATAACGACAGAGACAGTCCAGCAATACATAACATTTAATAACACTACAGAGATGCGTCGCAACTGTTAAAGTTTGTGTGATTGAAATTATTATTCCAGTCGACTCTCGAAAGTGAGGATGGAGATCATGACAGAATCTATATCTCTGAAGAGAATTTGGAAAACATTAAATTGAGTTGATTCTTGGAGTTTGCAACAAAGTAAAGTTAGTATGTCGTCGTTTGACTTAAGTTGTGGGATCTATATGTAGGGTTGCATAGAAAAGGTAATGGATAGCAAAGAAAAGTATTGGCATTAGAAGGGAGACAAGTTGTAACGAGATAAAAGTAGGTATTAAGTGTATATGTATTACTAAATGTGTATAGTGCACTTATTCACTGCGCTAACTTATAATGCACATTAAGAAAATATATTGGTAGAGATGAGTGAAAAGAGAAAGTGAACTAGTTTAAGTTTACTTTACTTAGCTGACATTAGTTAGTCGCTATTAAGTGTATTTGCCATAGTATTTGCTATACCCTTTTTATGTGTGTAGGCTGTGATGGTGGGAAATATTGGTATAGAGTAGGCAGTAGTGTCTGTGAATTGGAGTGGATTGGAGTGAAGCAATGTGAGTAAACTGAAGTGTAAGTGCATAGAACTGACTGGGCTAACGATACGTAACTGACGGAGCTATAATGCTTTCTTCACACACTAATGTCTATAGTTATCTGTATGCAAGTGTGCTATGGGCATTTGTTTGTGTCTCAACGTAGGCAATGAAGAAAGGTATTTGCTATACGGAGGAACTGCACTAAACCTGACTGGACACAGGAAGTTGTCAGTAGAAAAAGAAACTTCTGCAATTTCAGTCGTCAGTGGAGTCGTAAATTAGTGAAAGTACTGTCGAATTCCTAGAATAATACTCATAGACAACATGCATACTCTTTTCCGTGTTATAAAGAATGTATAGGCAATATCTATTCGAAACCTGCTCTATGGAAAAGTGAGCTTCTCCAAGTTCTCAGCTTACTTTTACTTCCCGTATTCTTCTACTTTCTCTAGAATACATTTATACTCTGTTTGCATCCGAACAGACAGAGTACAGCTATTCCTCCGATTTGCCTCCTGATAGCTCACCTTACACAAACTGCACTAACGGACTACACTCAGCATTAGTTAAAGTATTATAGCTCCACTTTACTTCAACGATATGAATTCAATCTATAAGCCCCAAACATTCATTTCACGCACTCAACAAACTTTTCCACGATGCATCACCGCATTACAATTACGCTTTTCTAAAATAAAAATTTCCAGTCCGAGTGTACGGAAACTTTCCAGTTTGCACTACTTACAAATTTCTCTGGACAGGTTAGTTAGTTGTTTATAAATACCTAGCATCTACTGTTAGAGTCAAGGTATGGCAAACGAGAACGCAGCAATCCAGACAGACATCACAGTCAACCAAAATGAGAGAAAACTTAATCAAGAATTCTCCCGTAGTTTATGTACCATCACTATACTTCACTTCCCCTGTACTACTTCCTTACCGACCCCATCTAACACATTCATTCCTACCATAAGTCACTCAAGAATACGGATATTAATATTTACAACGTAAGTGCTACTAATGTATCCGTACCTATACCATAGCTAATTAACCAATCTTATACCATATTTACATAACATAAACTTCTGCGATTTTACAAACACTAAACAGACTTTCATTACAGTTTCTTAACGAAAGGCAAAAAAGTTCTCGGCTAACTTGAAAATACATACACGACAAGCAAACCCATAAAAATTTCACTATTGATAATTGCTCTGCAGTGTCAGTACAAAAAACCATAAATACCTGAAGATGTATCTATATTAATAACAGTGAACCGAATGGGTTTGCAGTTTATTCCACAGAAATTTGCTCATTTTGTTGGTACTGTATTTTTGATGCATCGACGACAATATGCGACAATATAACATGGCACTGTCTCAATTTCTCTATTCTTAACAACCTTAAGGGGGACCCGATGATTCGTAGGGACACTACTGGGGGTCCCTCGGAAGGGTAGGACCGTTTTGAATGTCATATTCGGAATCTGCAGATATCCCTCTAGGAGGCATGAGGCTGATTTTTTTGAAAAATAAATTTTTGAGTGGGAAATTACATACAAGAAAGTTTCAACTCCAGTTTATTCTTACAGTCCAAAATTTACAAAAAACCTACTAGACAAATCTGTCCTTTTTTGACTGAGTTATTACGCAACCCTACCGGCTTTTTCAAACGCTCAAATCGTATCCGGGAGTTTTCCCTACTCTTTTACATGAGAGAAAAGCGCGGGTAAATACCAAAAATCTCAAAACAAAATCATCGAGTTCACCTTAATGCTGACAAGTTATGCCCATGCATGAATGAATCCAGTCAATTATCTCATTGTTCTAATTTGTATGGATTTGCAAAATTAATGAGTCGAAAAAAGGGATTATTATAAGTGTAAGGATGATTACAATTATCAAAATCAAGATGCAAAATCATGCAGTCAGTCAAAACTTGGCAATTTATGATGACTGCGTTTGACTAACTTGTAAAAATTTTCTATTGTTATCTTTGAATAAATCTGAATGGATTGAAACCCCCACATCGATAGATACATTATAATTAATTGCATTTGTCCGTTTTTCAATTAGTTCGTCAAGGGGTCATTTAAAACTTTTGGGGGAAAGGTTCACAGATTTCCATTAGATTTTTAAACAATATTTAAACTTCCTAGCAGTACCTCTGGGGATGAGTATTATGTCGCTAGTAGAATCATTCCTTCTTGTACCGAGAGTTGATTAGCTTTTAGACTAATTACGATGAAATTCTCGGAAAAGGAGGTGACTCCTACAGAACACTTGGTATATAGCCACCGGCATAAGGAACTAAAATAGGCTGGGGTGGTCGGATCATTTTGGACAGTTTTTGTTAAAATCAACACCAAACTAATTTTAAGTGTTGTACACATTTAGTATTATTTTATAGGTAGCTTAAAAACCTACCTGGTAACTATGAAATATATTAGAGAAGGCTAAAATAGAAATAACTTGAATGTTGGAATTCCCTGTAAAGAAATTAGTTGGTAAAATCCTATGGGTGAAATAAGTGGCAAAGGAGGAGTTGGTGCGATTGTTAATACGATATTTTCTAATTTATTTGCTGAGTATTGAAATAAAGTTTTTCTGTAATTGCTAATTAAGGTAGCTATTGCAATTATTGTTAGTTTGGCACTTTAGGACAGACGATATAAGCATTTCCGCAGTTTAGCTAGAAATGACGATGGTCCTTCACCTATGAAAGATGGACGAAATAGAGGCACACAGATAATAAGTTCGTAATCGTATGTAGGGATAGTTGCATGTGACTGATACAGTAAGCGAATGAAGTAAGTGGGTAAGTAACGAAGGACTGTCTCAGGCTACACAAGGGTGCGTTTACTTTAGTTTTAGATGGTTTTGGTCTAACTAAGAATAAGTGAGACGAAAGGTTTCGTGGGAAAGGAATGAACTCAATTTTTCTGGAGCAATAAGGAATTGAGGGAAAGTAACCTGACTAAGAATTGTTTGGTATGTAGAAGTAGTTGAAGGAGATCTTACATATCTGTCTGCACTGTAGTAGCACACAATTAGCAAGCTTTCCCCTCCGCCGTTCTGTTGTGGCCTAGAATGGTGTGTCCGTGATGCACACGAACAGAAAGAGAGGAAATCGCTTTGGTGTGTGTTCGGGCTCTGAGTTCGACGAGAGTGGAGTTTAGGCTTATTACCGCTATTGTTGACTCGCCTTAAGATGTTCTAGGGAGAAAGCAGTCAGAGTCATGACTTTCACTTTACTTTTTCTTTACTTTCTTTCTTACGTCCGTAGTGATCGAGTGTGGATAATGTACGTAACCTGCAGGAGGAGAAAGAGTGAATACATGCATTACACACAAGAGACGTATCTATAGACGTTTGATGAATTTCAACGCCGTGGTGGACATGAGGATCCATGTTTTTTGATCGTGATATGCTACATACAGAAAAGATTCTAAGTACAAGGAACATCTTCCCAGGGTGCATGGAGACCCAGAATCGAATTCAGAGAAAGAATTTACTTTTCTTCTTCTCACACTTTATATTACATTAAGGCCCGACTGCACTAAATCACATTTGCTTGTGTGTTCCTACTCCATCTCGGCACAAATAACTCGCCTAATTGTCAATCAATCTGGACGTGGTCTCAAAATTTAGATTAAATAACCTGGAGGGTCACTTTTTACAACTTTTTACATGAACGCTTCAATAAAATATTTCAAAAAAAAATATTTTTTTGTGGGATTCGTTAAGGACTTTTTTTAAATAACCAAATAAATAAAGTTTTTTTTGGGAAAAACGGCGCTTTGTGACCCTCCAGGACCCTGACAGAATGTGTGATAAAAAAATTGTTTTTCCAAAATGAGTTCTTGAATTGTCTTTGCTTTCCTAAAAAAATAAAATTTGAAATTGGTCGAGTTAATGCCAAGTTCGGCTAGATGATTGTGTGGACTGCAGGCTAACCTTAAGTAACGCTATTCTATTCTCTCGGTTGCTACTTACACTCTATCCACCGTAAATTCTCCAATAAATATTCCACTGGGTTCACGAACTCATAACCCTGTCATAATCTATGTATTCTGGTCTTGTTACAACCCTAAATGACTATCCCTGGTATTTACGGTATGCAGAGTCAAGTATTCTTATGAAAGCAAGCAAGTGCTACATCCTACATTAGCTAACGGTAAGTATGCTAAAGATAAGCTGATCTCAAGTGAACTCTAGCGATGAACACATTTCCGCAATTCCTCTACTGGGGCTTTCAGGCTTTCATTGTCTCACTTCAACAATCAACAGAGCCTAGCATTTCGTTGTGGTTGTACAGGAGGGAATAAAGATGCTACTAGTGTCTAACACTATGTACTAATGATGCTATAATTCTAATCGAGGAATTTCAAAAATCACAATGAATTTTACATTTTTAGTCCTTAAAGAAATACAGAACAATAAGCAGGTTGTCATAATAAGCAATATTTGCTGCATCAACTTGTACATTTTAAACACGATTTTAGAGTCGAAAATGCAATTAAATGTTTTAGTTTTCCCATGCAAATATTTAATTTTTGAGAGGTTTATGGTACAGAATAGAAATACCCTGTATATATTATATGTATGTATATACTTGCTCCTATATCCTTACTTTCCTTGGTAAAGTAAATAAAAGTTATGAGAAGACGGGAGAAAGAAACTGTGCGTAGACTCCAGAGCTACGTAGTTTTATCTTTAGTGCTAACGTTTCCTTGTAAGACTGTGGGTGATGCTATAATCTAGTAGTAAGTGGGAGTCTGTCTTTGCATGCGTATACTGGTGGCAGAGGTAGGTAGAAAATATAATGTGGATATGTGGAGAAATTGAGAATTGAAAGTGCTGTGATCTGAAGAGTGTGGAGGGAAGAAAGAGGAAGTAGCATTAGTGAGGACGTGGAGGAGCTTCACAAGAACTTTATTGGCGGAAATCGTGTTCCGATTCTCTAGAATGTGTGATCAGATACTACTCAGCTACTCAACACTCACTTGACAACTACAATAAAAGATATCTATGGGAGTCTTTACTTTTCACAAGAACCCTAACACACTCACACGTTTCCTTGCCATTTGATGTTCTATCGCTATATGAATACCAGAAGACATTTGGATTATCTCCTAGTATGACTATGTCATGTTTGTGATGATCGCGTCCAAGTTTGCTCACATAATTGCTCAAAGCATAAAGCTGTCCAAATCAAAACCTAGTTTCCCCGTCTTCTTATTCTCTAACAACATTCTACCTATAACATCCCGTAGTTAAATGTAAACAAAATTCACTGCACATTTTTAAAAATTCAATGGTTAGGAAAATTGCAATCATCATAATCAGTTTATTCTCCCTTTAATGTTGCATTACATAAATACTTTACAATTTTCTGCTGTTCTTTTTTTTGTATATACTATTTAAATATTGCTTAAATATATTATATTTAAAATTCTATGAATTTAATTTCTTGAAAGTTAAAAATATAAATTGTGTACAAACTATATTCAGAAAGTTGTTTTTGGCTCTATAAATCCAGATTACTATCATTACTTCCGAATTGGTGCCTAAATACGTTTCGGCATTGTCACGGTGTAAAATGCAGACATAATTATATCCTAGTTAATTTCACCGTTTTATGAAAATGCTTATACTTACATTCGCCCAGTGTTTTATTTGTGCTGTTTCCATTTCCTCAGTGTGAACAATCAAAATGGATAGTTGAGATGAGAGTTGGAAATGGGTAGGCATCTATGATACCTTTCATTCTTTCTAGAAGTATTTTCCCCTGTATAGATATGTACCTACCTACTTCAGCTACTGGGTGTCTGTACTAACAAAAGAAAAGCTCTATCTGGTGTCTCGACTGTCTAGAATCTATGTGCTATTTCTAGGTTTGTGGTTCTCTTGAATGCTTTTTTTGCTTTTTTTCTCAAGAAATGTTTTTGGGTTGGGCTGAGGTGATTTGCGTCTTTTTTTATCCCTCTGTTATACTTGTCTAAGTGAGTAGGGATATTGTGTAAATGCTTGTTTGCAAGACGGTTAGCAAACTATGTACTTATTGTTAAGATAAAAAGCATTCCTAGGACAAGTATATACAAACGCTGTACAAATATATATATATATAAACCATGTCTGTAAACCATAATACCTCAACTACTTATGTATTAGCACTCTAGTTTGCTTTCTCTTCCGTGTTACTTTCGCCAACCCATTCACTAACAGAGGTTTGAGATTTCCATCATGACGTGATGTGAGTATAATTCAACTACACTAAAATTCTTTCACTGTACTTTCCCAAAAGGGCAAGGGCTATCTTTTTTTACCTCTTAAGCACTCAAATTCGAAGATTTGGAAGAAAAAATTCCCGTATCTCCGTTCTCAAGCTAAGCTAATAGCCAAGTACATGGTACATTTAAGTAAAAATTATTCTAAAATTTAAAGAAAAATAAGACACAAGTATCAAAAGCACTCAAAAGGAAGAAAAGCAGAATCCATTGTTATGGTTCAAATAATTGCTATGCGTGTTTAATACAAGTTACCAAACTATTATTATTGAAAATTCTTTAAAGTTCTGTAGAAATAAATTTACTGGAAAAGCACTGTTTTTTTTCAGAAATTGTGATGATAGATGCGATAAAAATAAGTAAATTTTGGCATGGCTTGAATGACTTAAAAATGTTGTGCCCAAGATCTAGAAGCATGAAGAATAAATAAAATTCATAGCACTATGCTTACAATACCTGAATACGGACACAAGTAGGTACCTACACATTTTAGTGCACATAAACATAAGCTTCAACATAAGTTGTTCAATGCAAATATGTGTTTTTGTGAAAGCATTTGTCTCTATCTTTGGATTTGTGCTAGGAAAAATGTCCTATCCATTTGAGCATCGCTTTTTATGCATAGAAATGCCGTGTAATGCAGTTTAATACATATTTAACTTTTTTCTCGATTTCTTTACTCAGTAAGTATGGTTGGGAGTGTGAGTTCACCTTAGGCACAATACCAACCAGTGATAAGAATAAGGCCATTACAAAGGTAACCCTTTTAGCACACATGTCTGGCTGTTTTCTATAGGTACAATGGGAAGGTGAACCGGGAAGTATGTATACGTAAATAGAGTTGCTTTTTTGGGAATCCTCACGATTAGATAAGACAAACAGAGGGAGCTTTTTGTCAAAGTAAAACTAAAAGTAAAGTTGCAATAAGTGACTAGATTTTGCAGTTGATAGGTGAAAGTGAAGGAAAGGCAAAGAAATTCGAACGGTTATCGCTGCTATTTCTGTTTCCGACTCGCACTTCTCTCCATTGCATTACATTACATAACATTGCATTAAACACAAATACATGGGCATTACATCCCATTACTTTACATTACAGCCTTTTTGAGGAAAAACGTCGGCTGATTTCATTCCCTCCTTTCAACTCAACCAACACTTAGATACCTAAATACGTACATATGTACACACTTGAGCTGACTCAACGGAACATCCCTTTACGTCAGGATTGGATTGCATAACAACGGAAGACTTTGGTTTCTCACTATATAAGTATCCCTACTCTATCTACACCATTCTGCATATTTCAAAATACTCTAAAAACTCTACTACAGCCCTCCGGACTGGAAAAAATGAATTAAATTATAAATTTTATCGAACATTAATACAGACTTAATCTGATATATTATGCAAAATTCAATACTTATTCTCACAAATTATTTTTTCTACATGCGTACTATTTCCTTCTCATGCTGTATCTAAACTTTCTGCTAATCATTACTACATACATGATCTTTTGCCCACTCGTTTCAAGAAAACCTGTTAGTATTACATATTCATAAAGCCTTTATTAAATCGGCTTTAGAAATCTGCTTGAATGAATGGAGATTTTACGGTATTTCTGAGTATAGTGGATTTCATTGAGTATATTTTAGTACTTAGGTAGGTTAGTATGTATTGAATATGTAGTGTGTCTGTGTAATAGTAGTGGGACTCGCCAAACACACATCACATAACATCCCATCACAGCTATCGACATCCTATTCTCCTTTTATCTGTTTGATCAATCGACACAAGAGGCGAAAAATACAAGGAATTGAATGGAATT
The DNA here is from genome assembly GCA_019776445.1 of Tomocerus maximus. Taxonomy (NCBI): domain Eukaryota; kingdom Metazoa; phylum Arthropoda; class Collembola; order Entomobryomorpha; family Tomoceridae; genus Tomocerus; species Tomocerus maximus. The sequence goes on from JABASH010001013.1 coordinate 17,546, forward strand.
TATGTCCCATTTTATAGGCTGAATAAAAGATAACTCGTCTCTCTCTCCTCACTCAACACATTCAAAACTGTGAGGATGACTTTAGTTCACTTTACTTTGGGTTACTTTACTCTCCCTCACTACATACTTGCCTTCGTTTGTTTTAGCTCACTCAACCCAAGTCAATTTGCCTTGCCGTATTACCTCTGCTACAACAGAATAAAGAGCCCTTTCCCCCACTCTCCTATATGCTCTGCGAATAGGCACATCTTTTAGTGCCCGAATGTATCCACAATTTTCCAAGCAATGCACAAAAGATTCTCTATCTATTTGTAAAAGTCAGCACTATTGTATCTCCAGGATTGTAGTGGGAGAACCTATTCCAGTTATCTCTATCAATCTGCATGTACAGATATTTAGTAAGTCCAATCTCACCTGACAACTGACAGTAGTGCCTCTCCACTATCTTTCTCCGCCTTTCCCTCATTTCCCTTCAGCAACTATCCTACCTCACTACCTATCCATTTTCAAAAATACAATTTTCATTTTCCCTACTCAAAACTATTTAGACACAGGGATTCAAATCCTAGTCTGAAAGGTAAATTCTATTAGATTCTCCGTATGAATATTTTCTATTCTGTATTCAAATGCTGCTGTTAAGTATATAAAAGATTCATAGGTTATCTATGTGTTTAGTGACGCACATTTCCATATTATAGCAGAAGAATTGTACAGTAAGACTGGAGTGGCACTCAACACAGGAGCATTTTTTCTCTTTTTGCTAAGAAAAAGTATTTGTAAATGTTTTTAGAAATTCTCTTGTTCTAGGATATATTTAAATATTGTCAAATTTTAATTGTATCTCTGTTACATTTAGAGATAGACAATAAAAAAGAAATGAATTGTCAAAGTTGATTGTTTATACTGTACGCAGTATATCTTTTGGTATAAAGGACAAGAAATTTATGCTATGAAGTGCCGACGTAGTATGAAGGACAAAGTCATCGAGTTTTGATACTACTTTCCATGTTGAGATAAGTGTAGTCACACTGTTTAGTTGAGACTTTTGAAGTAAAGAAAACGGAATTGAACTGTGAGTGAACACTTTTGTATGGAGTTCACTCTAACTGGAAACGCAATGTTCATCCGTTCATCCTATGCAATCTAATATAATCCATTGAAATTTTCCAAGAAGTGGCAACTGCTTTATGGGATCATTTAATTTTATAATAATGCAATTTTCTACTTTCGTGCTTTTACAATCTATTGTCTTGTACTTTATTTTCCTTAACATCCTCTTACATTCATTGCTAGTCAAAGCTATATCATAATACCCAACGAAATTCATTTTCACTCCTAGTTTCTCTGCCTCACTAATACTATTCAGATACAAACTACAATATATCGACCATCTCAACTCGTTTCCTAGAATTCCTATTCCCGACTCTCTTCCAACCGTATAAAGTAAAACTCCTTATTGTGCTCTTTAGAAAAGGTGCATTTGTTTTTAAATTGTCCTATAAACCTTCCTGCTGACACCTGTTTCACATTAATGGTTATAATTCCTCCTGATATTTTCGTAGAACGGATTTTACAATAAAGGAATTAATTTTATTGTGTAGTAACCATTTAGGGGTTTTTACAAAATGCATACAATTGCAACTGTGCAACCGTTAAGAGTTGGGGTCAGTGTTTTGTCTCTTTTAAAACCTAACCTAATAAAAAATATACATGTCTCGTGTTACCACAACCCTTAACGGTTGCACAGTTGCACGGTTGCAACTGTATGAATTTTGTAAAACCCGACCATTTAGTAAGTTGGTATAATAGCACAAATCATTTATACATTATTTACTAGTATTACATTTATTATTGGGTTACGACAAGAAATTAAATTCTCCGTGGACACAAGTCACACAAGCAAGGAAGCTTATAAACCCATAAGAGTAATTTTATCGGGAGAACACAGTTCATTCACTAATTCAAAAACAGAAAACGATACACTTTAAAAATTAGTTTTGAGTTTCAGTTAAAGTAACGCAATATCGCATAATTTAATACGTATTGTTTAATGATAACAGTTTTAAGTATCTTATAATGTTTAGAGACTCTACATGCAGCATGTAAACATAGTTAATCTGAGTAAATTATTCGACCAGCATGGATTGTTAAGTTAGGTGCCATTATTATCAATTCTTGCATAAGTAGGTTTACTTCAATAATATGCTTTGTTCCTTGACCTAGATTTTGATAATTTTGTAATTGAAGACATTGTCAGAGGAAGTCAACAAAATTATAGCAAATGCTTAGCTTATACTTAGCACAATAAGAAGACTTTGAAGCAAAGGAGAAATTGCTTTCAGCTTACACAGTAAACACCTGAGACCAGCGAAGCGTTTATTTAATCCGTGTAAATTTCCTGACTACTGGAGCCTTGTTCACATGTTTTTTACTAATTTCATTTATGTGTAGCTATTTATGTTTTTACTAAACAACCAAGGTTTACCCGAGTGGTTAGAGTATGCGCTCGGTATATGCATCTACTTGTAAATATGCACCGTTCTATCACAACACCGTTTTTCGGGAGCATTACACTGTGCAAATATTTTATGTCTGTCTTTTCATGCGAACGTACTAGTTACTAGGTACCATGTGCACAGTGTTCGTTTTCTTGTTATGTCATTGAATAGGTTACAATTCCCTTTACCTAGTTTAGTTGCGCAATAATTGGTAGATACCATTAGCTAGTGTACTTAGTCATAAGGGTTTATAGGATCCACGCCCTAGTCTGTGCGTCTGTTTATTAATACGCAGATATATTCACCAAAATAGAAATTGGAAAGAATAATTAAAAAACACATTGAATTTTTCATTTCCAATATTACCCAAACAAGCTCGCATAATGTACATGTTTTAAGGACGGGCAATGCAATTCCGTATTTTCTTCCATTATTCGAATGTAAAGGTCAGTCAGTTATACTGAATTACTTATTTTTTAGTTTACTAACATAGCAGAAAGTAGAAAGACAGTTTCTTCTTTCAAGTTCATTTGGTAACCATCACCAATGTCGTAGTCATTGCTACTTTGTTTCTCCTGCGTCTTATTAAATATTACGGCCTTGTCCCTACGCCCATGCACCATTCGCTTTCACGAAATGCCTGTCTCATTGGACATCATTTTTCCCCAATTGAATTTTATGGATAGACATAACAGGAATTATTATGGCATAAATAAATTGGAGTACAAAATGGTTTTCTATTTCCCCACCGTCCAACCCTACAATCTCATAATCCTCGCCTTGTGACCTTAATTATCTAAAAACGTTCTGACCCTTTCTGACTTAACTACAAAAATGTTACTAAATACGTGTTAACAGACGTAATTGCTGAACTGAATCTACCTTGTGTACTTACTTCTAATGAAATTTGAATGTAGTATGCCACGAGAAATTAATAGTCAGAAGTGTGAAAGTACAAATGGCCGTACATAAATAATTGTCCTATTATTTGCAAGCGTAGTTTCATTATTATATACTGCTAGATTGTTCATGTTATGTGTAACTTAAGTGTTAATAATAGTTATGCACTTCCCTATACTATTATGATTGAAATAAGCTATGAATAATTACCTGCTGCACCAGTCACTGTCTGCATAAATAGTGTATAGCCAAATAAGTATTTAATGGTGAAAGACTGCTAATCAGTAACAATAGGAGTTCGCTTAGGATGACAAATCCACTTGACGTCTAAATGCCACCGCTATATGCACTACCCATATATGTCACTAGGAAACCATTAATGCCCTACAGACAATATAACTTTTGTCGGTGACGATTTGCAATGCAGCTAATATGCACTAGCTAACCTATGAAGACATAGATAAGTATAATGAAATGTTATGCAGATTCCTGGATAAACTCATAGTCCTTCTATCAGGAACCGATGAATTTTTGAGGTGATAGAATGTCAAAACGGTCATTTGCGTGTTAGTGTCAAGTCACGTAAGAGTGAGTTTGTCGTTGTCACCGTCAGCGTCACGCTACATGCGACATTTTATTCTCCAGTATCATTAAGCGAGTGCGTGTAGTACTGTCCTGTTCAATCTGCCTTATCCTTAATACTACTACAATGTTTATGCACCGCTTGAGACAATTCCATTTTGACAGTGAAACAAAACTTGTTTACCTTCACGAATAATCTGCTCTCCTTTCAGATTAATCGTCTTGAAGTCCAATCCTTACGTGTAATTTACACTGTAAAAGCTGTACACGACTACCAACCGTCAGTTGTACAGCGTTTCCCTATATAGCCCTGCGAAATAAAGAATACAGAAATGTAGTTTTCAGTTCAGGTTGCATAATTTATTCTTAGGCTAGGTTAGGTCACAGTTCCAAATGAATCAAAAATGAATTTTATCGATTTGGTTAGAAACATGAGTAAGCCACTTACGTTTCATAATATGTACTAGATCTTTAATTGGGTCTTAATTATGAGCTGTACCTTCTCAAAGAAAGCAAGTAGTATACAGAGTATATATGGTATTAGCTTATATGCAGATTGAATTAGCGAGCCCTCACCTAAAACGGTCTGAGTTGGAATGATTAAAATAAAGCGTTATGTACATGAGCATAATAAACAATGTAGAGCAGTTGTTATTATTGGACCCACAACACTTGTTTGGTAATTAATGCTGTCCCAAGGTGAAAGTGAGGAGAAAGGGAAATAAAATTCATTAGCCATGCTTGCATGTTGCAGCTCATTAAATTGTAAAGGGAAACGACATAAAGGTGGGTTAAATTAAAGTGATGTAAGCGGTGTAAATATTTTTGCTGTAAATGAGAATGTCACTGCAGGTTAGTAAAAATATCCTCAAGTTAATAAACGTCCATCCATATTCCAAGACACAAGGTCGCATTTATAAGGATGTCTTGGCAGATCTAACTAGCACTGTCTTGCTAAATGATTTTGAACTTGATTGCATAGTTGTGAGTGTAGCGATGACAGTGACAATGGCATTGGTCCGAGGAGAGTTGGGAAAGGTGAGAATGGCCATGTACAGTGAAATAGTAAAATAATATTATCTGTGCAGTAGGCTGAGCTGGTTGATGTAGTTAGTAGGTGAGTGGGCCCGTTGTGTGTGAGTACGTGGTGGCTTGTGGAATGGCATGGGGGGTGCATGTTATGAATACATGCAGGTAATCATTGATGGAATGCGCTTGAGCCCAAGTTGGTGTGTGTCTCTGTGCAGTCACAACTCACAACAGACTAGGCTGAGTAGAGGAAGAGCAGTAGTAGTTGGCCTAGTCTGTGTCCGCACGGTAGTGGCAGACACCTCTAACATACGGAATTACTGGTGCTACACATTATCCGTGACTCCAGAGTGAACTGATTGTGAGTGAGTCTGTCTTGTGCCCGTGTCACCCTGGGAGTCGCAAAGAACAACTTTTGACTCTTTTCTCCAGCTCCCTTGGCTTCACGTCCCAGTTTCATCTCCTCCAGTGCTTTTGTCTTCCTCCGGCTCCATACGGCCTCCAACATCTACAATGGCTACGGTGTGACTCTCTCTGACCCTCTTAGCTTCCACTCTTACCAACTAGTCTGTTTTAGACCAAACATGCTCCCCACCTTGAAACGACAGGTAGTATAGTTATTATCTACAGAGAATTGAGACAGTCTGTCTGTCTTGGAGTGAATGTTGGTATGTTCCAGAGATTGTGAGAGTGCAGAAATGTAGATGCATGGATATTCATAGGAGAATGTATTATGTAGCAGGAGTGTGTGTGTGGGAGTTGTCGTACTATTTGGAGGGATTCACACACAGGACGGACAATGCAAGTAAAAAGTGAGTGAAAGTGAGACGGTAGCTGTGCCATAACAGTAAATGTGGTTGGTTCGGGCTGCTGGTAAGAAAGAGGGACGTCGTAGTCTGTATTTGCCTCGACTCCGCTCAAACTCAACTCAAACATTACATTACTTACGTTACGTTACATTACATAGTTAGGTTGCTTGGGTTGGGAGGATTTGTTGGTTTGGCTGCTCTCTCCCACTACTACTTTCACATCCGACCGCTACTACAAATTGGTCTGTCGTAGAAAGGAAGCTTTCACTCGGTGATCCGGGGCTTTAGCGTTCATACCACAAAACACGTGTAAATCACTGGAGCTTAACAGTAGGTATCTGCTATCTGAGGAAAAGCCCAAATCCTTTCTCGCCTTCCTCACTCACCCTAACTAACAATAAGTAAGCGAAATAAATACATTCTCATTCCAATCCTTCTCACTTCAGTTTACTTGTTTAGTTTCCTCGATTCAATTCAGTTCAATACAAGACAATGAACAATCCCTCTCTTTGATTTGGGCAATAAACCCAAAGGAAAGTCAGCTCTGCTCTCGAGTCAAAACAACAGCAACAAGACACCGAAGAAAAGACCAGTGGAGACAAAGCAAATTGACTCGACAAAACAGAAGACAACCAAAATCCGTTAAGGAGACATAAACTTCTTGTGCACAATACTACAACAATACATACGATATACTATTTAGTTCTGACTCCCATAGTCAAATAGATAAGCTCTTTCCTTCCTCCACAAAAATTAGTTATTAGTGGGCTAAAAGCCGAAAACAACTGAACTTGGTCTCCAGCAATCTCTCCAGCCCGGGAAATAATACTACAGATAGGATTCAGAGCACAAATTAACCAGTTGGTCCTATCTCCCTACCGATTAGGAAAACAAAATCTGACGACAGCAAATCTGATCTTGTAATCTTCATCTAATTTCAAGTCAACAGCCAAAGATTGTTCACGCTGATCTGTGCTATCTGTGCAATAGTTGTGGCTTTGTCGGCAGGATCTTTGTGACTATATCTATTCATTCGACTTTTCTTTTCCGAGGAAAGAATGCTCCAATAAAATTCAAAGACACAAAAGACTTGTACACAACTCATCAGCACTTGTGAGGAAACAATGAAACCGTACTAAAGATAAAACAACTCTTCACATAAGAAAAGCGAGAAATAAAAGACAAGACACGAGACTCTGTGTAAACCAGAATAAATGCCCGAGAGCAAAAACTTTCAGTGTCTTGTGAGGTTTCGGCTTCTTCGGGGACATGACATGACAGACTGAGAGATAAGCCAAAGGAAACCAGTCAGCCACCGAGATACACACCTTCAACTTTAACTCCGTCAGACAACAGAAAAAAGAAGAAAGACAAGAGTTTTCCCATTCCTGGATTATTGTTATGAGAGATACAAATATGAGATACAATCCTCGTCCGCTAAAAACAAGAGAATACAAATAGACAGAGTTTTTGTTTCTACAAGAAAGCAAATAATTCCTTTCTCAAAGAGAAATTCAAAGAGAAACTCAAAGAAAATTTCCAGTTTAATATCAACTAGTCTCCCAGCATTGCTACTCAACTCAGAAACCCAGTCATTTAGCTAATTTCGTAATATGCAAATACAATACATGAACAGATCTTCATAAATATTTTTATATATACAGAGATAGTCTGTTCCTAGAGAAGAAGAGCAAGTGGTGGTGGTTTTCCCGGTCAACACGTTGAAGAGGAGGAAGAGAAAACGAGATTCGTCACACAAACTAAAAGTGACGTTTCAGGGAGCAGAGGGATCTGTTTGATTTCCATTGTGGAGGATAATAGCTTTAGTAGGCATAAGAACTCTGAAGAATAGACTCCTTCTCATTACTATGTATCAAAATCAAATAAGTTGTCTCAGCGTCTCAACTTTATGAAGCAGTGACGTCACGTAAAAATCCCTTAAAGCTCCAAACTGTTAAATAAGCCAGTAATAAAATTAGGCAACTAGTTAAAGAAAGGCAATTTCCTTCGAGCTCGGAGGTGTCTAAATTGAAAAGAAGAGTAAACAAACTGGAATTGCAATTCACTGTGTTATATTAGCATGTTGCAGTCTAAATGACTCTGCGTAGATGAAAAGTAGCTAATGAGAAAAATCAACTGTTTTGTTGACCTGGCTGATTTGATCTGATCTTGTAGCAGGGTAGGGAGATAAAAATTGACACAATCTTGAACTGCTACAAGACACCGAATATAAGAACTATATTTACATAGTGTAAAAAGAGAGACAAAACAGCAATGTCAAGTTTATTGGAGATGAGGAGGCAGAGTCATAGGTAGGGTACAAGTCAAAAGAGTAAAGTTAACTTGTGTTAAGTTATAAGTCAACAAGAAGAAGGCAAGTTCAAAGTTTTTTCTTCAGCGGAAACTCAAACTGAGTGAAACCGAAAGACTCATCCTCATCTCACGTTTCTAGCCTTAACTCCTCACTCATCGTCAGCTCCGCTCCACAACTCATTCATAGGCCAAGTCTCGTCTCAACCGAATAAGTAACTGACTTGACTCACATTCCGAGACGGATCTCTAACATACTGTGTAATACGTATGTATGTCTGTCTGTCTAACTCTGATACTCAGTCTACATACAACTGCTATACCAGAAGAGTGAAACTATAACTCAGAAAACTTACCTAACTCAAGTGAAAGTCAAGAGTGTATGCAATATTATAAGATATACTCAAATTGCATTAGACGGGAAAAGCATAACTTGTCTCTCCATTCTCATTCCAGCTCCTTTCTCCTCATTTTCCTATCCTACTTCTTGATTTCCGTGTTTTCACTCGAATTTGCTCTGTGAATTTCTGTATTTATTCACACATCGCATATAGACAGATCGAGAGAGCGTCGTCCCCAAGCCCCGGCCGACTACTCCTCGTTTCGCTTCGTTTGGATTCCATTTTATCCGATTTTTGTTTAGTTTCGTCTTTGTTTCTGTCCTGTCTCGTCTTGTTCTCGTGGGGACATAGTTGAATGCATGGGATGGGAACCATTGTGCACAAGATCATGATCATCATGATGGGATGGCAATGGAAAACTGGAGTCAAACTCTACTTCCTCGTCCTTCTGCTCCTTCACACGCAAAAAGGTATGTCATCTTATTTCCCCCTTTAACCTTCTCCACTCGGATCCCAAAGTCTGGAGTAAGTAACTGCTACTTACTTGCTTGCTGCACTTACACTAGTACCTACAACTTGATACATACAACCGCCAGTACGAAACAACTACATAGCAATAGGTACTCAATACGTCCTCATCTTTAATCGTAACTCTATACTGGATCTGTATAGGGAGACACATAAGTGCAGAGCCAGGTAGTTAGTTCTATGGCTCCCTAAAACTAAAATAAAGTCAACGAACAAAACACACAGAGAAATAACTACAGTAAAAATACAAACACGCGCTTCTATGTACAGTCAGGAGTCGTTCAGAGGTTCTAGTCAACAAACGACAGGAAACACAAGGGATACCAAACAACTTTTTTAGTAGCAAGCTTCCAGTGCACAATATAACAAGTGCATAATACGCTGCTGTGTAAGTGGGAATCCCATGGCCAGACCTACATAACTGTATAGTGCACTGTAATCTACTGTATTCCCACATCACATTCACATTGCCTCCTCTTCTTCTCTTTTGTCGTATGTTATGTATTATGTAATCTTGTAAAAAGACTGTTCAGTTGCCCATTTTCTCAAAAGGGAAAGTGCTATGAGTCTTTTATGTCCTTTCGTCTCATTCCTATTCACTCGTCCTGTCTTTCTCATGAATAGCGTCGCATGCCCGCTCCCTCACATCAACTACTGACTTTCTCCCAAATCCAATTCCTATAGAAAATGAGATGAGATCGCAAAAGCAAATACACAACATGGGGGCTAATTGAAACTTTTACTTAATTGGTTTTAGGTCAGAAGAGCCCAATTTTTGTTTTTAATTCCACTCTCAGCAATCCTTACCAATTACACCATCCCAGATATACCTAAAGACATACAAATATTTTTGCTTTTCGATTTCCCCACCCTGGAGAAGGATCATAGGGGTGAAGTGCTACTTATAATATATTATAGTAATATTATTTTCTGTAGAGATTCGTGTATGTATATAGTAGTCAGAGGTAATATTCCATTAATTTAATTAGACACTCTGAGGATGATATCACAATTTTATTATTTGGAAATATGAATTCTAATAAAAGTGGCTATTTAAAAAATGGTCATTTTGTTTTATCTTCATTGTTATGGTCATCATATGTGTAATTATGAGGGAGTCCCCACAAGGCATTATATGAGGCAATGGCCAGTAAATATATAAAGTTGATTGTTCCACGTAGACATGCGACGATACCATAATAATAACGGGGCCAAGCTATAGTAACACCGGTACGTATTATAAATACTTATTATATTATTATGCCATTAGGTTATGTATGCCATAGAGTAGGTATACTAGGGCAATGAAGGATCATCGCCGTATCGTCAGAGGGACTTTATTCATTTTCCTTTGGCCCAACTTTCTCCGTTGGTGCATGTAAACCGTAGTGGTAACTGTAAGTGAGTAATGTAATAATGTAAATGTAAATTTTTAACAAATCCCCAAAGATTCCGATGAGATTGTTTGCATATATTTCCAGAGAAGACTCTGGAGAGCGAGAGAGAGTGAAGTAACGGAGTGAACCCAAAACTCACTTGACTATGTATTTACTCTGTAGTTCCAGTGCCCGACTACCTAATAGCACTGTATACACGAACATAATAATATGTAAGTGTTCTGTTGCATACTTATAGTATCATGCTATACAGAGTAGTAGGCAGTCTGTTTCAGTTTGCTTCTCTCGATTACACAAGTGAACGCAGTAGATGTCTGGGACATTGCTTAACACTACAAAACACTGGGCATAAAGTTTGCTTCAGAAAGAAAGGAACTCTACAGAAATTTACTAATAGTAGGCAAACAAGATTCAAGAGAGAATCGAAAAGAGCAGAGTGTAACGTAGCTAAAGTGCAATCTCAAGGTTCATTTACGTATCCATGCCGAGCATCATCATGAATAAAATGATGATGACAATGATTATCATCCCGCACTCCTTATTCCCTCTCCTTCAGCTCCAATAATATTCTCAATGTTTTGGAATAAAATTGTCTTTGGAGATATTAGCGTGTGGCCTATGGGATTGTCTCAGCAATGTACCGATAGAAACTCCTATTATACTAATATTAACCTGATGTGAAGGTAAATGAACAAAATGTGTTAGTAGACTAATGCATATAGATCGAAAGAGTTTCAAATACAGGAGGCGTATTTGCGTAAACACGGGGATATTTGTATTATGGAGAGAGACAGAAGGAAGCCTTTCATGAATGGAAGGGAGTTTTCTATGCTTGCACATTACATTTATCTGACTCTCTCTCCGGGAGAAATTGTTTCTTAATAGAGGATTCCCCTTGAGAGTCAAGGAACTATTAGATTATATTAGCGGATAAAACATTGCTGCGCCATTAATATTATTTCATATCACCTTCAGTTCACACTCCCTCAATCTCCTTGCCCTGCATTATACGTACCTAGTGCTCCACTCTCTACCCGAAACAACATTTTACCCGCTACTTACTTTACTACTGACTCACTCAACTTTGTCTTTCTCCAACAGTCTACCTATATTTCATTACATTAGGAAACATAGCCACTTTACATTAGTTTTCTCTCCTCCTCCACATCATATCCTATTAAGGCTTCACTTTGTAAACGTATAAATGAATTCCGGATGCAGACACAAGAGAACGCAACAAAACTTACACCGAAACACTAAACTCCACGGCCTATTATGATATTAGCAATGAGAGAGAGAGAGAGGACCAGCAACGTAACTCGAGACTCACTCATATTATACCAATAAGTATTTATGTGTCTACCATTAAAATGCATAGGTACTTGTAAATAAGGCTCGTCCCTATAAGCACTTAGGTAGCAGACATCTATTCAGTCAGAGAGATGAGTACACAGCGACACGTCAGATACCTCCTTAACTTTGTTATATTAAACCAACAACATTAAATAACTCAAGTTTCACTTTCTATTACTCTCTCTACATACATTCTCATATTATAATAGAGTTACAACTTCATTCCAGTTAAACTATATTAAGATACTTCACAATGTCTCTCTTTCTTGTTCTTACAATTTATACATCCTTATGGGAAATTATATACATTTGCAAACTGCACAGATGCCAATTCTAAACTAAAAACAACCAAGAGTTCACTACACTATTGTAGTACTACTAATACAATCTATTTTCCGCCTAACATTATTTTATGGATATTAATGACTCTTCTGTCTTAGCCAGTACAAAGACGACTGCCTTCCACTTTCACTCAAAATGACTCAAGTCTTAACTTTCCTTCTTCTCTCAGCTATTTACTTCCTCCTCATCACTTACAAATATCTACATAGGGAGACTAAACAATTTTCCTACATAATTTCAACATGAAAACAGCTAATATTTTTGTATTATCCTTACCATTGGTTTGCTCTGATAGAAATATTTGTCCCTTTTTAGAATCATATCAAACACTGTCTGTAGTATAATAACATTTTGACAGTTTTAAGTCCGTTTACAATTTTAATATTTTTTCATTTATTTTGCTCCATAACATAATTTGCAGATTTTCACCACGAAATAAACCTACAAATGATGCTTAGAATTATTTGCAAGAAATTTGATGCATTTTATATGAGATTTAATTATAATGGAGAGAAAAGCATAAGAAAGGGTAAATGTATCGAAGGGAATACTTTATGAGATCCTTTACTCATTTCTAAATTCTTAAGGCTGCCTGGTCGATACGGTTGCTTAGCAACGGGCAGTAACGAGTAATTTTACTACAGGGCTAAGGACAATAAAGAAACCCAGTCTGTAGAATT
>JABASH010001014.1:0-30312 GCA_019776445.1 Tomocerus maximus
AGTACAATATAAGGACTTATCTACACCATTTTAAATACGTACAGTAAATGTGGGAATTTCTTATATTATAGTAGATATATATAGATATATATAGTTAGAAGATTAATGTTAATTAATTGAAGGTTACAAGGCGTTTTTTAAATATTCACATGCAAATTATGGAACAAAAACTTACCTCAGATTTAGAACCTGGACATGTTACTATTAAACATCTATCTGAACATCCGTAATCTATTTTATCCCCTTTAATCAGGAGCGGGGTAGTTCCCCTTTTTCGGTATGCAACACACGTAGTGTAATATTTATAATGCCGAACAAAATCAAACAATATATATTTATAACCATATCACATTTAATATGATTTAATCAACAATTCACAGGGATACAAATTAGACAGGTAGTGAGTAGTAGGCAAATAAGGCGAACGAGTACTGTAAACTGAATGAGAACATCATAGTTAATAGCAATATTTGTAACATTTTTGTGTAATACACACAATACATGATATAACATTTATTATACAACACAGTTAAATAGAAAATTCATAAACATATGTAAGTTGACAACGACAGAGATTAAGTAGTCTACATGTACTCGTGCTCCGTTATGACTTCTTTGCCATCCTTTCCAGTACGAGCCTTGCGGGCCTTGATCATTTCTGGAGTCACTTTTCGGAAATCGTACGCTAGTCCGAACAGAGCGAAGACGTCCAAGGCCAATTTAGTGAAGTTGATGCTGTATCCCCATTCTGATGTTGAATAATCCCAGGGGAATGTGTGATGGAAATTGTGGTAACCTTCTCCAAGAGTCAGAGCAGCAACCTAAATTTCATTTGTTAACATCAGTGTTTTCGAAACGTTTACTAAGACTGGAAGACTGCATAGTAAACACGGTTTACTTACTGTTAAGTTTTCTGCAGGAGCGATGTTTTTATCGTAAGGTCTGTCCCCATACATATGAGCAGCGCTATTAACCAACCTGAAAGACAAAAAAAATTAGATATGCTTTTGAATGAGAGTTAACTAAACAGGCTCCATAGTATTTGAAGCAACACTCATTAACTAAAGGCTCAATGACTGGAAATATCTATCCACACAATTTTTAATTGAAGAAACTATAACTGAAGTACCTACACATTTTTATCACGTTAAAGGCTACTGCATGGTTTATAGGATTGACATTTTCTGGACCTGTGCACATGCACAATAGTTCTATCCGCATTACAAATAGAGAAGGAATTTACCGCAATGCTTTAGATACATATCCACCTATACCTCCACTTTTAAAACAATAAGAGAACGCTATCGATTTCATTACGCTAAGCATTATTTACGATACGTATAAATATTCTACTGCGTATCGCTATTAGGTAGGTTGGTCTTTAGGTTTCACCGTTAATACAGTATGGAATTTACATCGGTCTAACGAATACTGGAAGTTTTTTTTTATTGTTTAGATATTGAATAATAAATCGATTTTAATTACCATGTCGCATTGAGAGCCAAGCAATAGCGCAGAACAAAGCTGACGAAGTATGAGGTCCAGAGAGTTTCTCCCCACATGTACCATGGAATGATAGTGGGCAACACGAAGCAGGAAATTATCACAGAAGGAATGTAGTACTTTTTCTGGTAAAATACGACTGGATCGTTGAGGATGTCACTCATATCAACCTTGCCTCCAATCAGCTTTACATCAGGATGTTTTTTACAAATCAACCAACCAACATGAGAGAAAAAGAAGCCTCGATTTGAGTTGACAGGATCTGCATTGGTTTCAGTGTACTTGTGATGTACACGATGGTCTCTAAAATATTATGAATTTTTATAAAAACAATTTTAAATTTCATGAATCATCCAAAAAAATTAAAAAATTACCTGGCCCATTCATAAATGGAGTTTTGGTAGGAAACGGAGTTGCAGAAAGCCAGAAATACTCTGAGAGGAAATTTGGCTTTGTAAGCCCTATGAGACCAAAGACGATGCACACCGGCAGTTATTCCAAATAACGACAAGGAATATACGAAAACAGCTAGAAAATCAATATTTGCCATTTGTTAATAAAATGAAAACCGTACATGAACAGTTGAACAGATAATTAACTAGCACCATTAACACTCGGTAATCTCAGTATATGCCATTAGATTCATCCAGAAAAGAAGATTCATCAGAATCAGAGAAATACTTTCAAAAGAATAAAATACTAAAAAATAATAAATGTATTACCGAAAAGTGTTGTTAAGATCTTGGCGTCGGTGAAGACTAATTTCAGTCCATAGGCCGCACCAACGTGAAGGAGCACAAACCAGAACACATTAACCCATAAAATGTGGTCAAAACAATTCCATTCGTCGGTACTTTTGTTAATAGCTTGGTCTCTGTAGTGTCCTTTGTTCTTCTCGTCATCTATGGGGTTGCTTGCATTTTCGCCCGGACATTCCTGGATAGTTTCTGCCTTCGTGGAACTTTGAGGAGGCATTGTGAATATCCAATGAAACTAGAACAGAAATGACAGAGGACTGGACAACTGTAGCTGACGAGACGTAGCCTGGTGACAAACTGAATACTCCAGAGAAGAAACTGCGGCTTAAATATAAAAGAAAATCAGTCTTATCAAACAGCAGAGTAGACGCAGACCTTACCTGCTATAATTGCAGAGAGGAGTAGGAAAAGCAAAGCCAAACTACTGCACTATATTATACGGGGCGGGGGTGATGCCGATGCCAATATTTGCCAGCCAACCTACAGCACAAGAACACAACAGCAGCAAAATAGTAGTAGACGGAACGGGATAGGATCTCGGGGAATTATTTCTACCTACTATTACATATCGGCTCGGCCGATAATAAGCTGCCTATTCACAGTATGCAAGAACCTAGTTCTTATGAATATTGTATTTGAAACACGCCAAATGTATGTATGGCACTATTAGTTTAATTCCCCATAATAGGTACTATCAGGGCATTGTAGCCCAGTGGTTGTTTTCTATATACGAGTTATTTCGTCAAGCAAAAACATTGTATCGTTCGATAACTTGCCTCATGTTGTTGGATGCCACTACTACATCATACCACATAGAAATATTATTTAAGGCCAAAGTTCGAGTCCAAAAAGCATGACTTTTAAGGCTAGTCTCTCGAGTCGCATGTTAACTTACGTTTCAACATTTTCGCGTGATATCTGATCCTGATCTAAGAATAATGTGAGATATTATTATGTAAAATTGTGGGATGATACTTATTTAAATAATATGAAGAAAACCCACCCAATTACATACATACATACGTACATATAACCACCCAATTAACTATCAACAGAATTATTTTCAAGCAGAGACAGTAGTGCAGTGGGAGGAATAGGAAATAAGTTTTGTCAACCTGCTATATTAATCAGATAGATTAGAGATTATTTAAAGGCCTTTTGGAGACACTGGCGATTTGTATACAATAATAAAATTAGTAAATCAATCGCTATGAATGTGATAAGCAAATCACACTTAACGGAGGTGACTGCAGTGCAGAGACAGCCGGTCAAACTAGTCTTTCCTTTTTACATTAAATCTCAAAAACCACACTTGCCATGTACAAAAATGTTCGTCTCGAGATAGATTTTTGCCGAATCGTTTAGACTATGTAATGTATCTATGATTTATAGGCCGATATGGAATGGGTATTTACGGTGGCGGTTTCGGGCAGAGGGCAATTAGAAGTGATTAGGCGATGTGTCATTTAACATTTCTTAGAGGAAAGACAATCTACACAAATTAGTTTGTCTGCTGTAAAAATTCATTTTTACTATAATAACACAGTAAAATATTATTGTGTAAAGTTACTGTTTTTCCTCATTCAGGTATGTACACTGTACACGTGTCCTGTTGTCGTGTCCAAGAGCTGACTTTGTACAGGATGTGTATTTAATTTCAGTGATTCTTATCCTTAATGCTATTTAAGTGACCCTGGGGGAGTATGCAGTACCGTACCACGTTATGGGTGTACAGGTTGTCTAATAGTGGTGTCAAAGACTGATAGTCAAACCGAGTCTTATTGGGTTCGAATCTTAAAGAGTGTCTGATCTGAGGAGGTCTATGTGGTAGTTAGTTTGGAGCTGGGAGAAGCTGTCATTGCCGTAGTTTCGTAATTAGCATTGATTTGCCTATATGATCTGAAGTATTAGTATGACTATAATATTAGTCTGACTATCTCCGATCCGAGCTCTCTCTCTCTCTGCAGTGTACAATACAAATTGGTTTAGTATCCACTACTACGAGTTTATAATCTAGTGATATACTGGACGGAGGAGCTCACTCACAAGGAGGGATAAGGTTTGGTTTGATGGCTGTCACCGTGATGGGGTCAGCTCACATAGCCTGGCCCCTTAAAACACAGGTAGAGTGCGGGACCGTGTAGGGCTGTACCATATCATGGTTCAGAAACGCTCGTCTCTTCGTGTAAATCTGTACGCTGTACACTCAGTAAAGTTGTAAAGTAACTGCAAGTAAGCCTCATGGCTTGAGCGGTAGTATGGTTCTACGTTCTACTGCTAATAGTAAATGCCATGCTCTCCCTCTAACACACACACACGCTATATAGATGAGATTTTATGTCAGCATATACTTTGAACTTAAATGCTGTTAAAAGCGTCCCTTTAAAGTATCTCGTTAGTTTAATGTCAAGGCTAAATTGATGTTGATTCATTTACAATCTCGAACTAAAGAAAGTCATCTATGCAAACAGATAGCTTTATAGTACACAACAGGTATACCATAAAATGTTCTTCATAGGTTTTTCTCACAATTAGTTATTGTTTGTGTGGAAATAGCACATTATTATGATGTGCCCTCTCTGAAGAACACAAGGACAGATATAAGCTCATAATAATAAGTGAAAACAGGAGTAAAACGTCATGTCCGTGTGAAAGAATCATTTTATAGTAATGCAAGATGATTAGGTAATGTTGCAGTTGCAACGCAACTTAATTATCTACAAATCATTCATAAAACACAACTGTCTGCAAAAATAAATGTCCATAGGTATTATCCCCATGATTTATATTACCAGTTAAATGCACCTGCACCTGCTCTGCTTTACTCCAGATAAGTTGAGAACCCATTCTATGTATGTGTAAAACCACGAAACAAAGTAAATTGCGCATTTGTTGGGTAGAGTTAGTTGTGACTGACCTGTCTATCAAAGAAGGTAATATGAAGCCAACCATATACATTTAAGACTTAGTTGAGCGACCGAACTGATAGCTGAGTTTCATGGAATCGAGGTCTCCAGTTAAATTATGGACTGAGATCTTGTGAATTGTTAGTAAGATATGGAACGTAAAAAGTTATTTATTATAATACACTGAACTTTTTTAAGCATACGCTTGGCAGGTTGGAAAGGTTGGTGCACAATAATTCAAGAATTATACCGTTCAAAAACAATGTGCAACTTCGAAATTTAATGATGAAAAAGATGTAATTTATTGTTGCTTTCCAAAATTAATTATGTATTCTATGGACTATTGATTACTGGTGTATTTTATTAAGGTTAATACACATGTGTTGTATGTAGGTTGGTTAACGAGGGGTCCATATTATACATTTTGAGAGTGCCTTAAACCAGCAATGTATTAGCATAGCAAAATCCTCCTACAGGCCACAATTTTTCACGGATCAATAAATTCTCAAAAATCGGATTTTCAAGTGCTAATTGAACAAGTCCAAAATGAATAGCTTTGAGTTGCAGGCACTTTGGGAGTTGCCGACAATTCAAAACAATTAATTAGTTTTGACCTTCAGATTCGATTAATAACACTAATTCCTATTTATGTGTGAAAAATTGTGACTTATGTAGGAGGATTCTGTTAATAATGCATTGGTTTTCCTATACTTCTCACCTTGCCTCGTCAACAAGACCTTAATTGAATATCTACTATTTTATGTGGAAACCAACGTTGTTAATTTTATGGTATTTACTGTTATGTTTAGTCCAACTCCGCAGTATGTGCCACAGTTAAAACACATCGATATCTTACACATTTTCGTTTAGGCATTTACTGCAGAATATTTAGGTACACATTGTATGTTTTCATTATGTGCTACGTCATACGTGTAGTACAACCATATATAAAACAAGTTACCTATATAGATATGGTATTTATAATATGCGCATAAGCATACTACAAAAATACTATATGGTATGAAAGGGATTTCTATGAATGTTCTAGCTTGGAAGTTCCTCTGCCTGCCTAAACTACCTTGCTCAGCTTCTTGTTCTTTGCGAATTCTCCGGAAATTTTTTAGCCGAGTCAACACTCCACTCACCATGAAGGTGCAGCGTGAGTGCCAACACTTTGCTGAGGAAACTGCTGTTTTGCTTTAATCATGGATGTTTCAGATTGGTTAGAATCAAATCATGCCATATAAATTCATGGTATGGTGAAGTAGACGAGTCAAGTCACCCAACATCCACCAGTTGTTCATGCAACTCTTTCATTCACTTATAATTAGCAATTCGACCGTCTATAGTTAGTTAGTAGAGTAGTTAGGTTAGCATTATTATATAATCGTCTAACTATTATGTGGCTTTGTGGACCAATTTATCCCAATTGAGAAATGCAATTGTTTCTCTATTGGGATGTTGAACTTAATTTGCCTCTCAAACAATATTATCAAATCATTTGCTGATAAACCCTAATAATATTGTTACTCAATGTATGTAAATATGTAAGTATGTAGAGCATAGTAGCACATCTTTCTGTACGGGAATGTACATGAGATACATTTGTGTATATTTATGATCGAATAGCAAGTTAAAAGTTGACAGAGTCAAGAGTGTTTCATTTTCATTGACATAAAAAGTTCTGTTGAGCAAGTAAGAATTTGGAGTATGTACTTGTAGCTCCACTTGTTAATGCTTCATGTTCACGTCTTAAAAGAGTGACCTATGCACTTACATACATTACACGGACACGTTGCATATATCATAGCCATTGAAACAGTATTGAAGGAACTTGCTATGACCATGCAGTAGACAACTTGGTCTGTTTCATTCTGTTCTGCTGTTCCGTCTCGCGTGAGAGTCAGATGATGTAATCGAACTATCATTGACATTGGCCCTAGTCCACATATTTATATTTGCGACTTTGCGTGACAACCTCATACGTACGTGTTACGATAGTGCATGCTCTATTGAATTAGAAATGGCCCGTATGCGGCATGATGTTGTTGAAACATGACGTAGTGTAGATCACAGACCATTCGACACTCATCTAATAACAGACAATGCATGGCTATTTATAGACAGTAGGAACTAATACTTAGCATTACTATTAATTATACAACTACATAAGTCACCTGAATTGTTATTTGTATAAGTACATTACATACTTGTATTAGGTATCAGAAGCTTTAATTTGAAAAATATTACAATTTTCTCGATCGAAAAGAATATATTTTAATTAAACTCAGGCAGTATTATCTCGATTCCCAGTTCCAAGCAAGGAATAAAACTTCCTACTCTTAGTGCCTGGTACTCCGCTGATAAATAAACAACTTCTTTGCTCACAATAATGTATTCTTTTGGTAAAACCACAGACATAGATATGAAAATCGATAAGAAAATATACTATGATTTCATGAATATAACTCGAGGGTTGAACCATGTTTGAAGGGGGTTTACTGGGAGCATTGGAAATATGAAAAAATACTAGAATGTAAGGAAAATCAAAAAATCGAGAGAAAGTATTCTAGTTTCTTGGCAAAAGGAATATTCCCTGGGAATTTCGAGGGAGGTAACTAGGAATAGAGCATTTAAAAAACATAACCAGGGAACAGATAATGATCTTTATCAAGGAGAACGTGTAAAATTGTTGCTGCAATGCAATTCATATAATTTTTTCTTTGAGTATTGTCCATAGGTGAAACTTTCTCGTAAAATATATCTTTTTCATGAATGGCTGTATTTTACTGGTGGTCTAGATTTAATAAAAGTGATCTATAGGTACTAAAGATGCTTATTTCATAGTCATATTACATTCAATTGTTCCGTGGGTCAAGTGTAGTGTACATATATGATGCACTTAGTGATTTAAAGATACGGAGCAATTACTGTCATTGTAATCTGAAGAGAAGTGAGTGCTCCCTCTTACACTTACAATGCACCTCAAATAAAAAATATTGAATAAATTATGAAACCATAATTGAACCTGATAATTTCATTAATTTTCATGTTCAGCCTAGTATCGCTCTTACAGTTTAAAGCGAGCAGTAAGCAGTTATGATAATTAATTGCTCATAAGAGTTATCACGTTTATGCCAACGTGTGCATTTTCATTCAATACAATAAATGAGATCAGCACTTTCTTGTCAATGTTTCATGTATTTATTTATAATATACATTATATCCTTCTCTTGGGGTCCGGGTACAAAGTGTCATGCATTGAGTTAATGCTTGCTCCATTCTATGGAGTTATCCCATCCTACTTAACCACAATTGATTAGCTCAAAACTGTCAAAACCAACCGTATACACACTTTTCTACTTTAATCATGAAGATATTATAATGTATATCATTGGCACATAATGGTCTCGGGAAAATCCAAGAGTCCTATTATATAGTTAGACGGATGAGACTCTTATGAACTTTTGCATGGACATTGGTTTATGGACGTTAAATGACTCTCCAGTGCATTCCATAGAGTTCGCATAAAAGTCCAACAACAAATTATTGCGTAGGTATTTATATTCCTACACGCTCAAAAGAATCTTTTGATTAATCGTTGTTTTATCACTGTCTTTTAGTCAGAGTTTCAATTCAATTTTTTGGTAATAAACAATTACACGCTTAAGGTTAAAGGTTTGTGGCAAAAGTAGTTATCTGCCAAATTAAATGTTCTTTAGTTTACCTAGCAGATACTTTAAATGCAAATAACACGCACTACACAAGACTAAGAAAAACTAATTACAAAGAAAACGCACCTGAGGTGTTTCGAGACCGAGGATGAATATGAAACACTATCAAAGGTTATGAATATTAGATTTTCCTCAGGTATTTCCAGAAAGGTTTACATTTCATGTTAATGTAGTTAAGCACAAGCTAACCACACTCACTAAAAAATAATTTGGTACAAAAGCACTATATAATGCCTACTACTTACACTAAGCTATAAATCAACCCACAACGAAGCCATAAAGTTTACCTACCTTCATCTAATCCACAAAATTCAAAATAATTTTTTCTTATCTTATTAACGATGTATGCTGAACGCTGGACCTATCTTGCAATAAATTGCCACCATGATACGGACCATACATGTAATTATTTCAGATCATTTTGGAGAATTAAGTGCGACAATGATGTAACCAAAGACAAAGCTCTTGTATTCCCTAGAGGAACACATTTGCTAAAAAATAAGTTACTACTGTGTGACTTGATAACTTTTTTAGTGCTAACTATCATTCTCTTCTACGTACAAAACATTTTTATTTTCTAATATACTTGGCAGATATTATACTATATAATACACCACAAATATTTGGTAGTGTAGCCAGTGTAGGTAGACACACTATACCTCTTACAGGAGGAACACCGAAATGCTAATACCTTATCGCCAAAACCTTTTTGGCAACAACATTTTCAGCTTTTTTATGCCAACAACTTTTTACCAACACATATCCCACCAATGTTAATCAATAACTTACTTAGCATGAGAAAATTTAGGATGTCAGCATGTAAAAATTAAGATAAGCGTGAGTAATAAAACAGGATATTATTGCAGTAGGTACTCTATAAATGGGTTTTGGATTTGTGTGAAGAATTTATTTTTATGAAAACTATCATGGATGAAATGCATATAAATCAATATTTTCCAAAGTAGTCAATTTGTTATGTTATCAACAGTCGAATTTAGATTAGAATATTGAGAAAAGTATAAAAAGTCTAATTTAAAATGTGGGGAATTTTCATTTCATAGTAAGTAAGTACTATAGTAGACTGAGAACAGACCAAGGATTTAGGTATGACTGCCTAGGCTGTCAGAGAAACAGAACTAAAATAGTAGGCTTTGATTTGGAAGAGTTTTATGGAATAATTCTCGCAAAATGTGTTGGTGTTGGTATTTTGGTATCCGTCCGATGGTAAATGCAAAATCCTGCCCGGTCATATCACAGGGATCAGATGCACGAACCGGTAATATGTGAGAGATAATCCCAGTTGTATGAATGCAGCTAACTTTGAATTGGTTTATTATACACACTTAATCAAGACTTGAGTGTACAGTTTGGCCCTCAAGAATTTGCAATGAGCAAAATTCTAACAATACATCATGTCTGTATTTTAGATACTTCCAAAATATATTTTTACTTGTAATATGGGTAAGGAAATGAAACTTTTCTAAATTACTCATTGTTCCATTTTTTATTTTCATTCCTCTTTAAGTTTAAGTAACTGTAACAATATTACCATCAGTTTTTATCTCATTAACTCATTACCAAAGATCTTAAGAGTTACAGATAGTAATGATAGTATTAGTAGTGTGTATACTGTATACTAACTTATCGGAGCTTAGTTTCTGGTTCCAAAAATTAAAAATCTATTTTCCATTATCAATTAAGAAATTGTATCATTTTAAGTAATCATAATATTTTATTACCCGAGAAATTCAAGACTAAAAGTAAAATGTGTATTGATTCGCAGCTATACCTTGTATTTTCAGGTCGAACAAAGGATGAAGTGCTTTAACAAGAATTGACACCTGCTTTAAGAACAAGAACAAAAGCGTAAAATGCGACTCTCTATTAAAGATTTTACACGAGTTAGACTCGGTGCTACAATAGTATTGTTGGTGATCGGAGATGTTGGCGATTACGTAAGTTATGATATCATTAAATTTTCAAATTGATTAAGAGTTAATTGAAGCCTCAGTTGAAGTTGAGATAATATTTTTTGCAGGTCGAATCTCTAGAATCAATAACACGAATACCAATTGTTCATGCATTGGTTGACAATTTGATACACACTGTGATAGGAGTGCTTACATGGACAGTAATATCTGACGACCCTTGGACAATTTCGTTTGAACTGATCGGAGTGACAATAATTTCATCTGTGATAGATGTCGACCATTTCATAGCTGCTAAAAGCCTAAAAATGGCAGGAGCATTGAATGCGCCTCATCGGGGAATATTTCACTGTTCTGGATTGTTATTAGCAATATCGATTCTTCTGTATTTAGTCAAACTACCTCAATGGGCTTTAATTATTTTTGTAGCCTTCATCCCTCATCACTTAAGAGATGCCACGAGGAGGGGATTATATTTATATCCTCCGTATGTACATTCCAATCCTTTATCAAAGAGTTTAGTTAGATTACTTCTGCCAATCTTTCCCTGGTTAGTCATTCTCGCCAAAAATTACATTTATGTTGGCAATAGTAAGTCCTCGAAAGATATTTTGCTCGTGTGATATGATATAATGTTTATTCCATTATAAAAAGGAATTTGCTAATAACTACCTTGATTTCTCATTCTTACAGTATTAAATGTATTGTGCAGGAAACATTACATTATTCTGTAGACAAAAAGTATAAGTATTCTATATATTCAGATATTCTATAACAGATATGCATTTGTAAAGTATTCATAGAGTTAACAAGTTTATACAAAATTATTCATATGCAGATGGGCTTAAGGTTCTTAATGCTCGGTGCTAATAAAGTGATGAAAATTTATTAATCTCGGAAAATTGCATGTGAGGTAAAAAGTTTTCCCAAAACTTTATTTATCTTTACAAAATCATCTTGCTCACTCTTGCATAATATCTTGTGAACATTTACCATCCATTTGCATTGCTGCAATAATATCCATCGTTTATTTCTTTACTAATGTCTAAAAAAGAATTCTCTTAAAAATTTCCTTGTCATAAAACGCTAAAAACTCTTAAAAATTGAGATCTTTTGGTCTCTGTTGCTCCACCAAGCTGACAGCATAATTTGGCACACTGATAGCTGTTAAATTATTATAACCTAGCAGCTGAATTACAACACTAACATTATAGTCTTAGAATTTCAAAATACATTCACATACCTATTACATATTTTTTAAGTATGTAGAATCAATTTGAACAATAGAATATTCTATCATATCAACACATACAACATTATTAGTTTAAAATGGATAGAATTTACATGCTTATTAATTTTGGGCCAAACACTCGTTTACTTCGTTACATGCAACAATGGACTCTACGCTGACAGTTAAGTAGGTACACCCATTTATACATAGATCAGATCATTTACTTAAATCTTGAGTATTTACATGAAACAACTTAAAATGTAGGAAGTTGTAAAAAGTTTCAAATATGTTCGCTTAATTGAAAATGTTTAGATTTTACAACAGAAATATAGATAAACTGAAACTATGAGCCTCGAAAATTGTAGAATTTAGTAAAATGCGTTTGTAATCGTTAATTCTACTAATTTCGCTTCAAATGCACTTTGTTTTGAGAGCTTCTTTACAATAATATTATATGTATCTAGTATGTACAAAATTGTTTCAACAACTATTTGAGTGAGTCATTCGGATTTGACATCCGTTGTTAGAGAATGGTAAAATTATATTGGATAACATTATTATATATTACTCTAAAAGTGCACCTTGTTAGTGTTAGTGGAAGTTTTATGAATTTTGGGTCCTACAATTTATTACTACTTTTCCTAAGAATATTACGTAGTTTTTAAACGTGAAACAGCTTAGCTTAATAGGCTAACAATTGTATTAATGTGCTTAAAACTCAATTAAAGAGCAGTGCTAGTGCTAACTTTATGCTGCAAAATTAAGCACGTAAAAAGATGACTTGCCTTTGCTATCATAATATTGGCTCTTACAATCCCTAAGCTCCGAGAAAACTGGACACAATATTACAAAATTGGTCTCTCTAAAATCGCAGAAAATGTTTTTCCACAATAGTTAGCAAGAAGTTACAATTTTCTCATTGAAAACCTTAATATCTCAAAGTCCGAGGTAAATTCGTGGAATGTTTTTCATTTTATATTCATAGGAGCCGATAGGATTGTTCGCTTTTATCAAAAAAATTCAACATGGTAGTAAAAGCAAGTCACCGTTACAACTTACAATTCTTAAATGCAAGATAAAAATTACAACCATTAGTAATCGCCAAGTAGCCTTTGAAAATGTCAAGTCACCTACAACTGTTTAGCCTATGGTATTACAGTGAAGTAATAAGATGAACAATTCGGAGTACTAATATTAATTCACATTATATATTAAACTTTAGCACGTGCATAGAAAGTGGAGTCTACACAAAAATTCCTTCAGTGGTGATTATTGATTGATAGATTCATCAGCATACGAATTGCGTATGATATCTCCAGGTTAATTACTCAGTGAAAAATCTCTTTGAGATAGCCCTGTACAGGTTGGTGAACGCGTAAATAGTTACACTGATAATCATGACAAGAACAACTCCAAAAACTGTCGACATCAATGAATCATTTACAGTAAATCTTCCGCACCCTGTACGATCCCGTTCCACGACGTCGACCAGGTTGCGGAGATTCTCCAATTCTTGATAGATCCTAGAATATCGATCGGGGAAAATGAAAACAAAATGTTTACAATGTACAATTTATAAATATCTTTTGCCTACCCATCGTTTTCTTCTCCTTCCACCTTCCTTCTACGGGTAGAATTTTGACTGTCGTATTCCGCTAGAAGGTAAATATTAATTTATAAGATACCAAACAAAAAACCATAAATCAACAGCAAATGTAATTACAGTGACAAAAGCTTACCCCCATATCTAGGATCCATTTCGTCAACGATACCCGCTTCCAAATGTGGCTCACTGATAATTGTTATGGACTTTTTATCGAATTTGAGTAAAATGGAAGGTGCAGTAGCATGAAATGTGTCAACTAGCCTATACCGAATACTAGAATCCTATGCTGTTGCGTAAAATTCTAAAAAATAGTTCTGTACCTATACAGATGGGCAGTAGAACATAACCTGTGCTATAGTGCACATTCAGAATCCGAAATCCGATAAATTGCAAAAGCGCATGCCAGCCAGGAATACTTTGTCAATTCCCTTCGCAGAATCATTTCACTACTTTCAGTTGAGAAAAACTCCGATTGCATTGCACTACCCTTGTTATATTTCCTTTTATTATTCAGACACTTAAATTAATTGGATTTCCTTTGAATTGCCTCTTCCTATACGGATATCCACGGGTCCACATTTTAAATGGAATGTGTTAAGGTTAGCCTGGACAAGTCCATTTTTATTGCATTTTCTCTCTTGAAGGGAGGTCCACGAATAATTCCAATTATTATTCCACTCTCCAAAGCTACATCATAAGCGTAAGGCACAGTTTCTATTTACACTTGGTCTCTAAAATTCCCAAAACGATAAAATCTGATGTTGTTTCTAGTCTATAAATGTGATGATTAAATAGAAAATCATGCATATATATAGTACTACAGACTATATAGTACAAGGTATGGTTAGGTAGAAGACAAATATATCAAATAGATTGGTTTATAGTTTATGAGAGCTTTATTTCATCTTCAATTATTTTAGATCTACTGTTCCACATAATTTTTAATTGAACAAACATTTCGGGACTAACTTTTCCGTTGGGAATAGTTTTTCTTCTTAATTGGAAAGCTTTTATCGACCCATTCCGCACAAAAGCAAAACAATCTCTAGAAGTAAACTGGAACTAATACTACTCATAAAAGTTTCTGGAAATCATCTACTTAACTTTAACAACCATTTTCTTAGGTAATATTGCATTCGTCCGTAGATATAATCTATAGGGGTTATATTAGGTAGTATGTATAAGTATAATCGCACATTCATCCAATCATGTCTTCAGTCATACGTAAAATTTATTTATTTCGTTGCAGTAATTATCGATTTATTATGGAAAACAAATGAACCTACAAGTTGTGTTTCTCACTTCCTGAGGACATTTCGAAAGTTTGATTTGTTTGCCCCTCTGTGACTATGTGTGCTTTCTCATCGTCATTAGGTACGTCCCAATGCAAAGAATCGTCAAATAAAACTTCATTTGGAACTCGGCCAAATACCGAGGATCTCAAAAGCAAACCTATAAGGATTTTAGATATGTACATAAATTATCATTACAATCAAGAGATAATTAACTAATTAGTACTTGGCCCAAGAAAGGCAATTTTTTAACCATTAGCTACAGACTCACTAATGATTGACTGAATAAATAAACTTAAATTCCGGTACCTGTTACGGCGCCTCCAACGATGGCAATAGCTAAAGTCACTCCTAAAGCTGCTAATTGGTAAATTGCTTGTTCTCCTGCAGTTCTGTTGTCGCCCGGTTGAATTTCTACGAGATCTCTTCTCAGCTCAACTAATTCAGAAGAGTTTTCTAAAGGGGCTCTGGCAGGGTACTGGGTGTACAATCTACAAAGTAAATATAAAATCACATAATACATGAAAACCGATCATAACTAAAAGAATACCGAAATTCTACCCATTTCCGTAATCATGATCTGAAGCTATTGCAGCCATTAGAGCTCCGGCGATTCCAGCCATCACACCCGGCATTCCATGTAAGTTGTGAACACCACACGTGTCATGTAGCCCGATCTTTTTTTGCAAGAATGGCTATAACATTTGCACAGAAATGGAATTAGTATGTAAAGTTAAACAAATCATAATAAAATGGACATTTGCAAACATACCGTGATGTAAGCGTAGCCAAGGACAGACAGAGCACCGGCAAGGGAACCAACCAAAAGAGCTCCAAATGGTTTGATCATTAAATCTGCAACGGCCCCTACAGCAACTCCACCGGCCAAAGTTGCATTTTGTATGTGAACCATGTTAAATTTATTTTCTCCGTGGACAAAAGCAGAGATGGCAAAAGATACAATGCAAGAGCCAGTTAAAGACAATACAGTATTAATCACTGCTCTGTGTTGATCATCTCCAGAAGCCATCACTCCATTAAAACTCGGCCAGAACATCCAAAGAAATACAGTTCCTACACAAAATTATATTCAAACTAAATTCACAACCATAGAAATCCTTTACCTATACTAAATGTCATGATGATTAGCCAAATAAATATACTAGTACGACAGTTATTATGACAAAATGACCATGTGTTCATAATTGAAAGCTATAAAGTGTAGAAATGTCAAGACAGAGATGTTATATAGGCATGTTGTGTCTCATTGTTATGTGCACAAAGTTTAAATGTCAATGTCGCATTTACAATTGAAATGAGGAGAATATTGCAATAGAGATTGCAAAAACACTTTTGACTTCTAGAACTTGGGATTTGCATAAATAATCTTCTTCTCTACGCATGCATTGACAGTTTTGAGGAATATGTGTATTTTGGGTCATGTAAATTAAACAATCAAACCTATCATTGAAAAGAGATCAGAGATTTTGTCAGATCCTTCATTTGTCTCGGGAATATCCTTTTGTTGTCTCAAGACACGGCTGAGTGCAAGGCCAAAGTAAGCTCCAAATGTGTGAATGTACATGGAACCTCCTATGTCAATTGCCTATATACATAACAAAGAAATATATAACACTGAATTATCCAATGTTAAACATTCAAATATTTAGAATAAATAGATCAAGTATGTATATAGGAATCATCTCTAAAATAAATACTTCAAATACTTATTCCAAATGTAAATATTTTTCAGCTAATGAGGTGACAATTTTAACAAATCTAGCGTCAAAATTTGTGCAAACGAATTAAGTATCCCAAGCATATGAATACTAAGCTTTTCCATTATCATCTTTGGACTATTAACAGAAATGAAGTTAACTAATGTTCTTTACCTTGAACAATTCGACTCCTATGTATTCATTGAGAGCATAGAGAAAAACTTCAATTAGGCACACAGTCAGTAATTGTAGTGGGTTTGTGACACCCAGAACAGCTCCAAATGTAATTAACACGGCAGCTGCGGCAAAATCTCCATTGATTAACCTAAAATTAAAAGACAAAAGTTTTTATAGCATAAAATTCATAAAATCATCGTTTGCTTTGCATGTAAGTCTTATGCGAACTGAAGTAAACAATTAACTAAAAATACTAAGTGTGTATTTGGTCTGTTCCAATTATCTTGTCTGAAACAGCCAGAAGAATGATATTTTATTAAATCTAGGACTAAATTTTACAAGAAAAATGACAAATCTTGTAGATTTACATATCCCATCACAAATAAATATCCCAAAGTAAGCTCTGATGCTACTGATGCTACTGATTTGACCAAATGATAGTATTTATAGAATTTATGCAAACATTTTTTTCTGAATACATTTTTGAAAAATAAAATTGGAAATACGATAAACACTGCTACTTTAGTGTAATTATTGCTGTAATGTCAAATAAAAATATTGTTGTATCATCTTTTTTCTTAGCATTGCTAATGAACTTTAGTTTTTTCACTCATCTACATAATATAAAGAGTCATTATTCAAACTCTAAGTAAATTACGAGCATTACACTATTCATTGCACATTCTCATAAGAAATTATAATAAAAACGACTCTTGGGTTTTGAGAACGAGTTCATAAGTTATTTTGTATAAGTTGAAAGTTAAAGGTTATCTCTAAACTGATAACGGCTCGACTGAGAACTACTGACGATCTGATAACTATATGTGAAGTCTCAAGCGCCAAAATGGTAATAAAACCAATCAATAGCCACGAAATGAGAAATAAAAGTCTTATTTACGTGGTGATGTCGATGGGAATTGATGTAAAGCCATGATGCAAGACTCCTCTGCATAAGATACTCCATTGAATGGCGATTGCAGCTATCAGTAGATTGTAACTTACGGCACTAAATCCATATTTCTTGAGAAAGGTCATCAAAAATCCAAAACCGATGAAAATCATTACATGGACATCTTGAAAGACTGAAATATTTAATATACAATTATGATTTTAAGTAGCATTCTAATTTGTAGGTAATTTGCTAATTTGTCTTCTCAAAAAAACTTCACATATTATAAAAAACCCAAGTGTAAATGTTTAGTAATATAATAGGGTGTGATTTCAGACGAAACCCAAATTGCATAGATGGTGGCTAAAAGGGTTAAAGATAGAGAAATAATCTCATTTACGTGAGTCGTAGTGGTTTATCTCATTCTTTTGCGGATCAATGCCTCCATGTATAGGATTAACCGAATTTTTCGGGTTACTTGCGTCTGCTTCTTCATCATATACCGTAAATTCAGCGAAGAGGACTAAAAATAGAGTTTCTACGCAGAGGAGTGTCAACACAAACTTAACTTTTTCTAGATTCATAATGTGTCTATTAAAATTAAATATCTGAGACTGTAATTTTGACTATTTACAGCAATTTGAAGGAAGTGTAAATTAGTTTAACTTTTGGAAAAATCCGTTTGTATCTAATAAATCCATAAATCGAAATGTTTTCTGATGGTACTGATAAAATTGTTACTAACAGAAGTAACTAGTTACTAAATATGATGGCTGTGGGTCACATTTATACAAGATAAAAAGAAATCATGGTTTAAATGCGGAATAAAAACTTTAATTTTACAGTGCAGCTTTAGGAAGTTCTAATCCAAAGCTGCAAATTGTAATGAGCTAAACAATCCGAGTAACTAATATTTATAAGTTCTGCAGAGAAGATGTCTGGTCCCTATTAAGACTCTACTATTTGTCGTGCAGTGCAATATTTAGATAATCTTCCCATTTAACTGAACAGAACTCTAAACCGAGAGTGATCTCCAACTCCACCCTCCTTTTCCTCATGTTTAATTTCTCCAGCTACATTATTCTCCTCTCTAAAGTCAAGTACACTTGGTGCTATTGCTATATAACATCATACATGCTTCTCCCAACACTCTCATTCTTCACAATTTCATATGCTATACCAATTTGTACCTCCAGAAGAATGAATACTTAGCAACAAAATCGCTACCCACCATAGCACATTTCCATTTCATCTTTATCCTACCTTTTCAGTGGAGCATTCATATTCATGGTGTTACACAAAGATGATATCACCAGCAACTCATAACGTACTTACTATACTGTAACGTATGTATCTAGCCTTATTATATCCTGTTTAAACTTGTAGTTCAAGGCTAAAGCTAAAAAATAAAATATTTCTAAATATTCTTGCCCCACCAATGGTTATAGGTTGGTAGACATTTCATATAACTCAATATTAGTTGCCAGTTATGTGAGGACAGATGGGGGAAGTGCAAAATGTAATTTTTATTCAAACTAAAAAGCATAAACATTTACATTATTCCGCTAAAGATTTCAGACTTCAAGTTTGATTTCGAAAATTCTTTATCTATTTTCTTTATAAATCGCAGACTGGAAAAATCTCGAAATATGTTCGTGACTACTGCAATATTTTATTTATGCGCACTTAGTCATGGTTTGATAGTTTCTCTACATAATTCAATCTTTGAAACGTTTCCTGCTTGCAACGCAGTCTTCAAATATCCCTTATGCGACCAGACAAAATAAATTAACCAGTTTTTAAAATCTGTAATGATAATTGTTTAGTCTATATGCAATTTGGAATTGCATCACTCACATCCAACCTAAAGAATTGTAAATGACTTCGTTTATACATTATTACAATGAATTGTTTTCAACTAATAGAGAGTTGTTAAGTTCCAATCACATGTACGCGAAGAATTTTATGGCAGCTTCTTGTTAATATGTAGGCAGAGACCGACGTTGTTACGATTCCAATAATAAGTTAAACCATTTAAATGTTCTTTAGTTTGGGCACGCTTTTCCATATGTATATCAAATTAGCTCTGTACAAATGGTCACTTTGGTCACACCACGGTAGGTAACCAATTAGGCAATCTGGTATAATGTAGCATGCCCCCAACCTCATTGTTTTATTATGCAAACGTACATGAGTTCACGTCAAGTGCTAGTGAATTCTTCACTAAAAACGTACCTATACGTACGCTTCGGTTGCGTGCAAATAAAGCTAATTGGATTAAGTACATACATGTAGTTTGGAGGAGAATGTAAACAACAAAGGCATTAGTAAAGAATATCTTACAATAGTAAAACGTATGCAGATTCTGGGCGTTTGATTGGGTGTTGTCACTATCCGAATTTGTATCAGTTGAAGGTTTCGTTCTTCCCATGGCTTGTTCCCCGTATCTTACGCAAATCGAAAACAATATGATAAATGAACATTGGAGTGCCAGTAACAAAGCAGCAGTTGGGTCTGTCCTTTTCGGTTTCTTCTTTTCTATAGAGCGCTGTGGTTCTGGAGGTATTCCTGTTAGACTGTAGATACCCGGAAAACCATCATCTTGTAAAGAAGTCATATGGAATTGTTGGTACTGCTTTTGACGATTGGGACTTGGTAGCGAAGTCGGAGCTAATGGAGCAACTCTCGTCTCTTGACCTGACACTGCAAAAATAAGTTTACAGGATGGATTTATTCATGATTCATATTAAATGTTGATTTTATTGGTATTTTGTACTGTATAAGATACACTGAGCTATTTTACTGTGGTTTACACTACAATGTAATATTATTTTGGAAAGACATATTTTTTGTCGTGTTTGAAAACGATGCCCACCCGCACCAAGCGAGGCGAGGAATTATAATTTCTCTAAGACTTCGGCAAAACACCTAATCATGCGACTTTTGGGTGAAAATGCTATAATATAAAATACGTATAAGCAAAGATAATGTTTTCCTTACTTTTTGGTAAGACGGAATTTTGAGACAGAAGAACTTCTTCCAAGACCTCTTCGGCTGCTTTCTGTATTTCCCACTCTCGTCCTTCGGCTTGAATTCTTGAGGCAATTTTCTTTTCAATTTCCCTTTGAACAAATGTAGCACTGTCAATGCCTAACCTGGGTCGCGGGTTAATTCCACCGGGTCGCTTGCTTTCGAAAATTACTGACGATTGGTTCTCGATTTGGGCCATGTTAAAAATTCTGTTTTCTTTTTGTCAAGCTGCGACATGCCACTGGGGGAGACAAGTAAGAAATTTGGCGGAGACAGTGGAACACAGACTATGAAAACCAACTTTCGTCGAATCATTATGGCAGTTTGTTTGTAAGAGAGCTGTTACAATGCTGATAAAATGAAGTGGAACGAGCAATAAAACGACCTAACTCTCCTTGGTCAGTCACTTTTCTGATTCTAATGAACTGAACTGTTATTTAAATATTTTATTACTTACATTCTTGGTTTTCGGAACATGAAAAATAAAATATGCCAATTAAGAATCTCGAAGGTTTTCTAAGTTTCAGGTAAACAAAACGTCTTGGTAGGCGAGTGGGTGAATGAGCGTATTACCATTTTTACAACTTATACTGATGATATTGAAAAAACAATTAACTACCCTAACATGCTTTTTAGCTTGGGACACCTTCGCCAGCAAACACTAACTGTTTGTACTTCCTTAGCAAATCTGGTTCAACTTTGAGCAAAATAGTCTGTCGGGTCGGACTTGTAGTAAAAGGAATTCGTTTTCATTAGTTAATAAATGGTTTCGTGCCGAAAAAGATTGTATTCGGTCTATTGATTGATTTGCCCTTGACAAGTTACCTGAGTTTGTTTGAATTTTTATGCGAAGTTAATGCTCTGTCTGCTACTTGGCTTTAGACAGACATATATTTCCCGACAAAGTGGCCATGGCTGTCTTTCCTATCAATTGACATAATTTATAAGATGACTGTCCAAAATACACGACCAACAAATGTGTCTCAGCACAGTGTGGGCTTACCTAATTCTCAATTCAAAGAAATTACATCCACAAAGCTCTATACATTATCACAGTACCTATTACAAGTTTAGGTGCAATATTCTTGCAAAGCTACTTATATTAGACGTAAACACTACTGACGCTAATATGATATAGAACAGTTTAGGCTAAGTTTAGAATAGTTATAGAATTTCCCACAAATAGTGGAAAAATATTCTACAGCTTCGCCCAGCTGAACCATTTAGAGCATTGGCGATCACATTTTAATTACATACGTAAATATTTTGCTAAAGACAACCGTAAAATCATGATTTCCCTTTTGCCATGTAGAATTATATTGTATTTGTTGGCCAAAGGATGGAAGGGCCACTACTTATTTACTGTCTCCGCTAGATCAGATTAGATCCAAGACATTTTTCCATGCAGTTTGCTATAAGTATCTATCACAATTTCGAAACATCATCCTAAATGGCAGAAACGCAAAGAAAATTCAAAAATGAATGACAGAAGTTAAGAATATTCAACATTCATAAAACGAAATCCATTTGCACTGCACAATCTGCATTCTGCAGTACCTTTCGAGGTTTATTAAAATTAAAGCCCCACTGCTTTGGTGTACCACATATGAAATTCTGAGCCTATAATAAAATTAATTGATTTGAAAATTAAAAGTATTGGGAAAGTGTGCTAATATTCCGTGTGATGTCAGTCTGAGCAAACAGAGTGTTATCTTGCAATTAATTAACTTGTGGCATAGGATTTACATCATACTGTTATAAATTATTTTTTTTGATAGTAAAATAGGAAATTCTATTTTAAGTTCCAGCTGAAATTAACCGAGAAATAATGGAATACGAACCAGACTGAACCTGACAGGTCTGCTTAGTTCGATTCATTGGCTTGCATCACATAATAGCGATTGTTTGATGCTTGATGTATGCATTAATGTAATTAAGCTTAGGATTACTTAGCATGTAATCCTTTAGATCAGTTTATCTCTGGACATTAAACAACATTCTGTTTAAAACTTCATATGTAAATACATGTGTAAGCCATTAATATAGAATAGGCCCAGAATAGGAACTAATGAATGGAGAATTTAATTGCAATTTAATCAATTGGTAATACAAAATGCTCAAATCATGCATATCTGCAATTGTTAGTATATTTTGTGAGAAGACAGTAGGATGCAATGATGATAAATCAGGGTTTAGGTAATGCTACACAAATTACGAATTTACTGGTTCTCTTAAGAGTAGGATTTACACGGGATGTATTTTGCAAGCAGTAGGTACAGAGTTATACAAATTATAAGAAAATGCTGATGGGTACAAATTGTGGAAATGATTTTTGTCAGTACCTACTTTAATCTGCTATAACTATTTATAGTATTTATAACTTGTGCTATGTCTATACAGTATACTACTGAACTATGGTACAAACTACTTACTAAAGGTAGCATACCAATGTAAAGATAACAAAGAAACAAAACAATTACGAAATTGCACACGCCAAACGAAGCCTTAGATTAAATTCGGCAGCTGAGATTTCGACCGGACTTGAATTTCACTAAGCTAGTTGTATTCAAAGTGTATGTAGAATGTAAATATATAATATATTTAGGTAAATATACGTGTAATTCGAAGATGATTGTCGTGCATGCCCTGTCTGCCGAAGATCTTCTTATTCCGACAAAAATTCTACTTCTCCGCTCCACCAGAGCTAAATCTCAGGAAGTGTTCGTCGGTCGAGAGAAGGCTTGTTGGGTGGACTTGATCACCGCGTCGGTTGTCGCCGCCGCAAGGTCAACTCGGGCCTGGGCTACCCCAAAGAGACGTGTGGTGAAGACACAGCACAAGTGGTACGCATCATAGGCCAATTTGTAGGGACGATCCTTTTTCTCCACGGGCTCCGGCTTTTCGACGATCCCGTTTTGTTCAGACTTTTCTTTTTCAGTAGGTGGAAGGACAACATCTAAAGTTTTATTGGCTGTCTTCAGAACGAAGTCACACACATCGAAAGCTGTTTGAGCAATCATCGTTTCGCATACCGCATCGGATGCTCGGTGGAGTGTCACAACAACTGGTGCGACTGTCTCAGTGATCAATTCCTTAGTCTCTGAGACAAGCTGGAATCAGATGAAAAAAAATGAGTTACTTCAGAACATAAAATTAAAGTATTCGCAGTTTATTCCGTTATTAAGGGTTAATGTTAAACATTCATGATCAGACTTACTTCATCGGGTTGTTTCTTCATTTGTGGAATTCTAGTTTCAATGCTGTCAAATCCTAGGCAGGCCAAATCGTCGATTTTGGACAGAGCCGCTGTTGGAGCAATTGTAGCCAACTTTTCAGCCATAGTGACTGTTACTGCTTCAGCCATTCCAATGGCAGTGCCAAAAATTCCTGAGTACTCCTAGTCAATTCAAAAACAACGATATAATCTACTTTAGGTAACAACGGCATTAATTAATTCATCTAATATTTAGAACCAAGGGTTTTCATTTTAATTATTAATACAAACTGCAGTTCTACATTCTTCTCAGTTGTCAATATCACATTCAACAATTCATATCTCACTGTGTGAAAAGTAGTGTTAGTTCTAAGTACATAGATCTATATTAGTACGTAAATGTAAAGCTGTGATTAGTGTGATATGTCAAAAATGCGAGAAAGCATCATCGGATATCCTGTGTGTATGTGCATTCCAAAGAATTTATTTAAAACATGGTATTGATGCATATACAGAAAGAACTATGCACCCAAATCCAATGTTTATTGGATTAGTATGGTTTAGAATGTCTGGATTAATGTAAAGCTAGATAAATCCAGTTACGTAACCACATTATAATATGTAAATTGAGTCCAAGTTGAACTTTGATCTATTGATAATGGATATTATGATGGGTTAACCCTCGTCGAAGAGAGCGCATATAAAAAACGACAGCACATCGCATCACAATTATCAGAATACAATAGAAAGCAGTCATAAACATTACAAAGCATGAGTCAAACACGAGTGGA
Source organism: Tomocerus maximus (assembly GCA_019776445.1). Lineage (NCBI taxonomy): Eukaryota > Metazoa > Arthropoda > Collembola > Entomobryomorpha > Tomoceridae > Tomocerus > Tomocerus maximus. The sequence goes on from JABASH010001014.1 coordinate 24,778, forward strand.
ACAGTACGACAAAAGTTGGACTTTGCTCCTTCTATAGCTCCTGGTATGATTGCATTGTTTTCTGCTTTGACTCGATTGAACATGCAGTTCTTGGCCCTACTGGTGCATACGAATAGAGAGACTGAGAGAGGAAATGCATACAGACGCTTTCAAAAACTGTACGAAGGAGCTGTAAACGAGTTGTGTCTCTATAATCTGCCCATGTATGTCCCTTCTCTTCTTGATATTCATATTCACGTCATATACCTCCACAGATACTGTGTACTATTATATACAAGAAAAAAAGCTGCAATCTTATAAATGTATTTACTAGTGCATCCCTTATTGCATCCTATACTTATTTACTTGTGCTCTCCTCTCCTATAGATATAAGGATGACAATTACCCTACAGTAACGATTCTTATTTCCTTCCTGCTCGTTGTGCATGCATTTATCGCTTGAATGAACTTTTTCAACCACTTCTATCTACATGTACAGAGATTCAATAAGTACATTCCACTTTTCATTTCCTTTTGCCGTATTCCCTATCATTACTTCAACCGTATTATGTATCGCCATGAAGAATCTACTATGGTTGACGTTTGCAGTGATAAAAAATATATAAAAATTCTTGGAAACCTAGGGGTAAGGGCCGTGAGTTAAAACTACTGAAATGTCATTTATAAACTGTGGATTACTTATTGAAACTTAAAATATGACTTAGTGGAATAATGTATCTCAATTGGGAAAGATTGATATTGAATGGGGAATTTTTCGATCATTAGGGATTTAACATCAGAACAATAAGATAGGCGGTTATACATACTCATGCAAGGAGTCGAGTGTTTCTTAAGACATGATATCAGTGAAGTAGGGACAAGGAGCTATAAAACAAAATAACAGGGAAACACTCCTTACTAATCGCAATTGGGGTCATTCCAAGTAATAAGAAGTGATGTAAGCTGTGTTATAGCAAATGGTGTACCTATCTTGTGTGTGCTCATTCATTACATGCATCGTTTAACAAAATGTGTAGAAATATCCACGAGTTGCAATTACCAAACTTTTAGAGTTTGCTTTGCCTTTGAATCAAATAGTGTCCACGCAAATCTCAAAAGCCGGAGATATGCAAAAAAGTCATGTGTGTTATCACAGATAGCAAATGAAGATTAAACTGTCATCTATCTAGTCGCAGTTTATTAATATTTTATCTGCTAGATACGCTAACATAATATTCCTGTCTCCTGTAACCATCCTTCAAATAGGATATCAGTTATTTCTAAAGGTGACCTTACCCATAAAATTCGAATTTACTTAACATATTCATTGCTCACAGCAGATAGTAAAACATACTAGAAAAGAATGGAATGGGTTAATGAACTGTGTCATACACTAAAGAATAGACTAATCTATCTAACATCTTCCAACAAAAAGTAATATTATTCCAAACTTGGAAAACAATTGCGCAACTCATATAATGTGAGAATCCGAAGGATAATAAGTTTATGTAAAACAAAATAAAGTACCTTGGTTGTTGTGTAGAATTTTGAGAATTTTTCTAAAGAGAGTCCTACGACAGGAACACTTGCGACTTTCGCAAGAAACTTCGAACCCTTTACCGTTGAGTTTTCCATGGCCTTAGCTGCTTGTTCTTCCCTACGACGCATAAACCTGCATGAAAGAATAACAGAAAGATAAAAAATTATCCACCATTTGATAGCTAGTAGTAGGTAGTAAGATAATTCCAAAGTTGTTCTTTTTGTGTATTAAAATGCGTTTCGCTTTCTTCTTTACTCAGCTTTCCCATGAAGGCATTTCCACAATTAAATCTAACTAACAACAACATTAACTAAGATACATTTAAATGGGTTTGTAGGTTATTCGTACGTCTGTAGACGTGAAGACAAAGATTTGTAGTGTACCTGGTATAAGTGCTCTCAAAGATGCTGAATAGACAAAGACTGACGAACTGAACTTGCTCGAATCCAACAGTGAACTGAGGTGGATGGGGGAAATCCTTGCAGCTATACTCATACAAATCCACGTTACGTTAAAGAAACATTAACAAACACAATCCTCAACACTCTACATATGAAACATTCATTCTACACTTGCTTATTTACAATATTTACAATAGGCTCTACATCTATGTGTGTATACTGCAATTCCATGTATGCATTACGTATTCTATTACATTCTGCATTGTAGCTTATAATGTATTAAATGAAATAATTTCCTTTTTATTCAATCAAACACATTTACATGATGCATATAAAACACCAGCGTTCCCAAAGAATTTATATTCTCATTGAACGTGTGATTGAACTATGCTAGATTCTGAGCTAAATATCTTTGAAAATATAAGTGAGAAATGTACTAGCTAAAAGGAGTATACATTGGGAGATGATTCAATGTCACAGCAATGTTAATTTATGGCTAGAAACACAAAAGATGGTTTTAATAGATTATATTATATGTAGACTGCTTCATTTGCTTTGTTTATCAACTAGAGCCAATCTGGCGATGCATATAAATAGACATGGATTTATGTACGTAGTATATAAATCTGCAGTTGAGTAGACATCACATTTTATTAAGTATACGTAGAAATATTCCCATTGCATTCAGCATATAGTGGTTTGCCTTACCTCAGATGAATGTGAATTGTGTAGAGTAACATGGTAGTAACAACAGATTGAAAGACAAGTTTTTCTGTACATTAATTGAAACTAACATTACTTCATGTCTATATTATGTGTATTAGCAGAGTACACGTACGGATTTGTACGTTCTGCTGATGAGTCATGCACATGCAAGTTTCTCAAAGGGTTTGTTTTCGCTATGCATTGAAGCAACAGGTGATATTATTCATTTTATTATTGTTATAAAGGCATAGTCATATCTAACTTCTTTAAATGCTCATAAAAAGCGAGAGTTCATGTGTAAACTGAGGATTTTATCTAAACCAAAAGCATAATAAATGTCTATGCGTTGTGTAATGCACATTACGGTAAGCCCAATGCGAAAAGTTATAAATTGAACTCAGGAACAAATAAATAGATCTACTAATTATAATGTATGTAACTCTGACCGTCGGCTTTTCATTTTTATTTTCCCCTTCTGTGCATTAAGAATGAATGTGAAGCAAGGACTGCAGTGTAAATGTAACTCCAAGTCCCAATGATTCTGAGTTAGTAATATTGCATAGTACCTTTACGAAGTATTCCATTTAGTTAAATATATGTTTGTTGCAGTTTGCACTAATACAGATAAGTAATATTATTATTACCCATTCATTACGACCTAAATGAAAACGAATGAATTTAATTGTGCGTTACCTTGAAAAGATATAATTTTTATTCATTCTTTCATGGCTCCATGAGAAATGAGTTGAATTTAATTTTAATTATCCTGATAGCCATTGTATTGTTGAAATGCGTGTGATATTCGTCATTATATAATAAGCAGGTGACTATTCCCCATTGTACAGTTCCATATTTTCCTTTCTGTGACTATCTATGTATGAACTTTAATCGACCCGGATTCACTGACGACGTATTAGACAATAAAGACAACCGCATGCAAATAAAATCACGTGCTGGTGTCATTGTAGTAATCTTGTATCTATATGTAGTGTTTTTCTTAGCACAGAAGTCACATTCTGTTCCAAGTAAAAATTACATAGAAAAAGTGGACTTTGGTTCAGGTCAGATTTCAAGAGAACCATCCGTCAGTCACGTAGTCTAATTAAATTATACTTTGTCAATGCCATCTTATTATATGCCTTATTTATAGTTCTTTGGTCAAGTAGGAAAAGACAGCATTGCATTTCATGTCTCCGCAGCTAGTCTACCACTTATGATGACTCTTTCCAATACATTAGTGTCGTATCAATGTACAAAGTTTTGATGTTGGACTCATGTCCCTCATTAGGACATTCATGCTAGACAAGAATATATTGGTACGAAGTAATGCTTTTACCCAACGTACATTATTTATCGTATATTTAGTTCAATCCACAAATAATTTCAATAAAAATCGTGCTTAAATGGCTTAAACTGTCCTGATTTAAAAATTAATTATTACTTAGGACTGTTTGAACTTAGATTAATAATTACCAACCACAACACGACAATTTGACTTTGGAACATGATACATACACTCATACACTAAACTGCATACTACCATAAAATCTATTAAATAATTCCTTTACATTTGAACTCGGTATCTGTCTGTTCTTAAGAACATAATAAATCGATGATTTTAATATTAAAAATGAGGAGTTACAGTTTGCAGTCGTAATTAACAATTTTTTTTGTGGTACAAATGACTTGGCATTCCGAGGCAGTTAAGGACCTGAATTAATTAATTGCGTAGTAGAAAGAATATCTTATTACATTTATTCTGCCGAATATTTATCTTCCACCAGTTCCACCTACGACCTGATTTGTCCATCCGGGATAAATAGTAGGTTAGATAATTTGGAAAATATTTTAAAAGAATTGTTCCTCGGTGCATGTAATTGAATTTAGTCCGAGTCCATCCCTCTCTCGCTCCCCAGTTACTATTACAATGCATTATTCTGTTAGCCCAAGATCTAGTAAGTTCTGTAATAGACAGCACATACTACTTCCATTAATAAATCTGTCGGCCGAACTGCATTCTTCACTATAGCCATGTCCTCACGCATGCAGCTACATACTGCTAAGTACCAATAATAATATAAATACGTGGCTTAAGAATGGAGTGCCTAGGATATCCGAACAAGTTAAGCGCTCTGGCCTATGAACTCGAAAGGGAAGAAGGCACAGAATCCACACCGGGCTCAAACCCTATATTTATCAGCATCTTTGACTCAAAGATTTTCTCATGGCAGACAGCATTAGAATAACTCCAGACTTGTCTTGCCCGACCATTCGTAAGATATTAGGGCTCTCCAACTGTATTCTCCATGTGAAGTAATAATATTTCCGAGTAGCATGACATGTACTCGTGGTGCAATCTCGAACAGAGGTCTACCTAAGAATCCCTCCTATAAGAATATATTAGTTAATATAGACCGAGTGATAGGATATATTATTTGTAAATATAAGATGTGGTTAGTAAGTAGGAAATGGAGAGACGCCGGCAGAAGAGCCTATCCTAGGAAGTCCCAGTTCTGAACCGACAAGTCGATACAAAACAACTAACATGCCTGGCCTATATTATCATATCCAAGTCAGCCAGGCACTATCCAGGCACTGAGCACGTGAACAGTTGAAGGTTCTTTCGTCTCTCATCTCCCCCTTTGTTGCTTACTTTTTGTGACTTCGCTCGATTTACTACTCTGACTAACTGTCCTCTTATATACGTTCTCACCATCGTCAATCGTCATCCTCCTATGTCCTTCTCAAAATTTAAAACATTCTCATCAACAAACAATAATTCTGTAACAAAATCTCTCTTATATTCCGGATATTCTGTCCTCTATGCTCTGACTGTGTGCATTATGAAACTTTTAAGTTTATTATCACGTCTACATATTCATTTCCCTACTCTCTGACTCTCTGACATCA
>JABASH010001015.1:0-30306 GCA_019776445.1 Tomocerus maximus
TATTAGCTGATAAGACTAGTAGATGCTTTCGTATGGTATAGGAAGACCCTGTATGTAGTATATTAAATTGTAAAATATTGATGTTATTTATGTGGAGCCTGTGGAACGAAGCATGATTATAGCTTTGTGCTGGGTTGTGGTTCTTGATGTGATTAGGATTTGGATTGCGAATTAGGAATACGATTAGGAATGCACGTATCGAAACGGACGGTAGTAAAGCAATAGTAAGTAGAAGGTGAGACTATGACTTCTGAAATGTTTAACTAGTAGGTATCTCGACCGATCTATTTATTTGGACTGTAGATAGAAGATATTGACTTAGGATTATCCCCCAAGTACATAATATGTAAATAGTGTGTTGGTTGTTTGATAATATGGATTGCATAGAAGGAAACACTAATGGATGTTACCGTATACTTCAAAAGTAAAGTACAAGTTGTGTTTGTTATTAATGATCACGTAGTACGACGCGTCATTAAAGGAAAATAGTTATTGTATCAGGATGATGTTGGGGTTATTGGCATGGACTCACACAATTTGTTCAAAGGAATTCGTGGCTGCGGAACAATAAGGAATGAATTAGAACATGGATGCTAAATAATTTCTTTGTTGTGATAGGTTTAGGTTGCTATCGAAGAGAGGTTTTTCATCATAACTTAAGATTATGCAAAGAAGTCTCTGCAGTAAACGGTGGATGTTATATAACAATAGGACACGACGCTCGAATACTAATAGGACAAAATAAGACGAACTTAAGAATATATTTCTAAAAATGTTTCTTAAATAGAGAGACAGGAATTACATAGTGTATAACAATTCCATCATGATAAGTACTTGTGAAAAGTCAATGCGTAACAGTAGTGGCTTTACAAAGATCTATAATAATGTAAGAACTAATTTTTACTGATAGCTTATTTTAAGGAAAAGCATGGAGATTTCTTAAGCTCTTTTATATTCAGATTGAAAGTACTTGTAAGAGAATTATGTTTAAATGCATAAAATTGATGATTATCCGAGCCCTGCCCGAAGGGCAGGGTGATGGATAATTCATAATTATATGAATTACCTGAAATCCGAAGGTATCACTATGATTCAAATTGAAAGCTTTTGAGCATTTATGCAACAGTTGCACATTAAAATTTGTACAAAACTGTATAGAAGATAGACAAAATAATTTAGTGGGTAATAATAGTATAATGGGACTATCTTCAACGGTGAAATGCCAGTGACCTATCTATACAATGCTTAGTATCTACTTTGTATTTCCTTTCGTATATTTTTTGCAGCACTTCTTATTTCTTTTCTTGTCCTATCTCGGTAGTTGTACCCTGAGTCATTGTCAGTATAACAAGAAGTCGATTAGTAAGAACGGTATACTATTATTACGATCAAACGAAAGGAAGATGAGCATGAATAGTATTTAGTTGTACTAGTAACAATATTGAATTGCCGGTGACTGAAGCTCAACGTGCTTGACGTAGCAAATGCTTACATGATCGCATCGATTTAGAGCTACAGGAATGTACAGAACCTCCGAAAGCCATTAATAGTGCATTCAGGATTTCGGAACACGCATAGCATTTATAAGTCTTTCGTCAGAAGTCTGGGTTTCTACTAAATAATACAGAATAAAGTACAGATTCTAAGGAGAATCATTGGCTACCTACTTGTGGCCACTTGAAAGGCTACTTTAATAATACACATATTTTATTTCTTGGAAGAAAATCGAAAATTGTTGCAGAAAATACAGAGTAGAGAGGCAATTGAACGTGAAGGTAGATATAGAACAGGCCAAAATTGTCATATTGGCGTATTCTGGGCTGTCATTTCGATTTCTATGAAAAAGTGGGCAGGTATTTTGCACTGGGAATGTAAATAGTACTTGGCTTGTCTTTTATGGTTAAGCTGAATTCACATTTGCAATTCCTTTTCAATTTTCATTATTGTCAGGCTGACAGGAAGGAGTTGAATTTGCAAGCATGAGGTTTAAGTTTGCAAGCCTCAACTCTTTTGGCTAGTTCGCTAAGTTTACATTGCATGTCAGGAAATGAGTCTGCGAATTTTAGCAATATACCTACTTGCAGTAAGTAAGGGAAATTAGCTGGTTACCTGGCTCGCCTGCCGTTGCAGACGCGTCAATTCAACCTGCTGTGTTACATTTATGTTTTTCATTTTCTTATCGCGTACTACAATAATGGTTCGGATGCTACAATTTGTGTAGTCAAACTTGCTACAAAATATAACTACACACATATATCTAGTAGTTCAGGTACCTAGGTCCATTTTCCATTGCGAATATATTATTTATAGTTACAAAATAGAAAATACAATGTTTCCTTCTAGGTACTTTAATTTTTAAAGGAAGTTTTATGTATGCTTAAGGTGAAAATTAATGGTATGGAAAATATTTGCAGATGATACCAAGTAATGAATACATGCGAGCTATAAAACATAGTTATCACGCATATAACATATTAGACTTAGCTAATATCTGTATATAAAGTGAGTGCACCGAATATTTCGTTAGTCAAGACATTAATGTGTGATTTATCTGAGTTATCAGTGTTGGTTAGTTAAAAGGTTATATGTAGCTCTAAAAGCAAAGGTGTTCGTTAAAAATTATCTACAGCAATAGGACTAAGGCAATATTAGATTTAGCCTTGTTTATGATGTAGCATCGTTTGCAAAACTGTTTTAGGGCATTTGTTTTTGGAGTCACAGGCTATATTGTATAATGACTCTGAGCAGAAAGAGAAAAATTTCGTTTTGAGATATTACGTATTATGCATATAAAGGGAGATAAAAAGAGGAGCTCAGTCAAGTTGCAATTTCAGTCCGTGAGAAATGTACAAGAGATGATTTGATGTGATAGTGTACTTATGCACTCGTTACATGATGATGACGAGTAGCATGAAGTTCAATTTAAGAAACCAGACAGAAAGTAAAAAATGTTAGGCTAGGAGTGCATAACATCTAATCTACACAGCACAGCACTTCACCTGCTCTTGTTAAAATGAAGTTGAGTGAGGAAAGTAGCGTTAAACATAGTTACTGTATAAATGTTAAGTAACATAAGATAAATCGAGGTCGTAAGAAGCCGTAGGGGTCTTTAATATTACATTTCACAGAGTTTTCATGCTCAAAATACCTCTTCTTCCCCATCGCGTGGTTCGTTTACTTTATGCGCTACTATAGTAAATATCTCCTGATGACTGTAATATTTTAAATTGCTCCTCTGTTGTATTCTGTTGCTCTTTCTTCTAAAGAACACAATGCTCGCCGTTTTATTGGAGTGAAAAATGAGTCTAATATAGGAGTAAAGGCTTCCGAAATAAAATTGTGCATGCTTTTTTGTCGAGTTTTTATTTTACTTTATTGCACTTCTCGTTTGTCTGACTGAACATCCCTTATTTAGCAGCGACATTATTATTTTCAATGCATTTTCATCCGCTGCACTCTTTTTCTTCGTGTGTTTCTATCATATTCCATTTTATTCAGGTAGACAGCAGACGCAAATGCTTTCTTCCAATTACCATTGCACTGCAGAGTGTCGAGAGCCGTTAACAACAGGCAGGGTGTGAAAGACAAGAAAACGAATAGGTATATACTACACGTACAACTTACTACATAAGTCAAGTCAAAACAGCCAGAACCAACCTTGGCAGGGAGGGTGATTGTATTTTACTTTGCTTATTGTCAAGGGTAAAGTTGTAGCGACGTACGGTGTGTTTTATTCGACTAAATAGGGGAAACACCTCCATGGGCACTAAAAATCAGAGATATTTCTATATTACACGCATCAAGATGAAAAATTAGGGAAGGGTGCTCGGCAGGATTGGAATTACTATAAGAAACTATTCTCCCGACTCTCAAAAATATTTTACTTATAAGAAACTGAAAGCATTTCACTCTTGAACGAATGTTACTTACCTCATGCTACCTATATACTATCAAAGTATCATGTATTTAATGAACGTTTGATTGCTTTTCAGTGTTTAAATGGAATTTTTTAACGCAGTCAGACGTCGACAGTCAAGACACCCAAGGGAGACTCAAATCAGATTTTAATTTCCCAGATATAGTAAGTACGATAGGATGTTGTCTTTTTACACTAGAAAACTTATGTCCCTTTTTTCAAACAACAGCCAAAATTCTTCCTACTTACCCTTATGTGGGGTATAGTACCTTTATGGGTACTACTTTTTATGCCACAATTCACTACTGCAGTCCTTAATTGAATGTTTTATGATTCAGTATACAAAACACCGAAAAATTACTGCAAATACAGAAAGGGCATTGTTATCTTGTACTTGTACTTGTTGGAACGTAAATTACTTTAGCATTAGCATTCCGAGGCAAGTATTCATTGCTAAAATATACAATATTGCCAACTACCATTGTAGTATCCTTTCCTGAAATACTTCATTAATTTATCCTGCTATCCAGATTGAAAATAAAGAAATTAAGATCTATTTTATGTGATTTAAATCGCAATTTGCTTAATTTCGAATAATAATACATTGGGGTTGAAATATTGTACTTATTTAATTAAATTGGGAGAACAATGGTCAATTTTACTTTGGGTGACCAAATAGTAAGCTCCATAGGTATTGCCATTTTGTTATTCCAATCATATGCAATGGAGTAGTGCATGAGTGGAAATCTTAAGTGGAAACCACGTCAACTGCAGAGAGTAGTGGAAAGTCGACAGTGCTGATGTTCTCTGAACTAAAGACTGAAAATGAATGACAAACTTATTCTTTTGATGCGGAATGACAAGCAACTACATGCATATGAAATACATCCCAACGTCATCATCCCAAGTGTACGTAACATTGACCAAAGTTATGTTTTACACGAGGAAGTTGAGTTGGCGTGGTTCTTTGGAGCTGGAATTGAACATGACATTTTGCAAGACATCATTTACAGAATTAATAACAAATGAGCAAGTGAGTGAGTGGATGAGAATGAGTGAGAGAGGAGTTGAAATGATGTGGATGTGACTGTGACAATGACGAACAGTCTGTCTGTCTGTCTGAAATACATTGTAAGAAGGCGCAAAACACGACAAGTTCAACAACTCAACTGACACGTTATTTAGCGTTTACCATTTTGCCATTATCAAATGAATAATGGATGATGTTTTTACTTCTTGGTGTTTTTATCCGGTCCAGTTCAATCCTTGATGAATTGTTTACATCACGCCGTAGTTTCTAATGCAATGCCTGCACGGATTCCGGCTCCATTACAAAGATGATAACATAAACAAAAGTTTTTCTTTAGATTCTCAAATTGCAGTTTATCCTTTATTTAAGACACATTTAAGACTGAAATTCCAATCTCGCTAGCATAGTCTTTCGAGTTGGTCATTGTTGAATCTTAGTTGGATTGTATGCCTACTTAGGTTTCATTGCAACTCAAATCTGAAGACGCACCTTCAAAAGTGATACCACTCCGACTCTATACTACTATAATCCGTATAAGTGCCCGTTTTGAATAATATTTAATACTAATATTAACTGAAGAATGCAATTGCAAGAAACATCAGTCTCCTTAAGTGGATTGAATTTCATTTCTTTTTGTACATTTAACAATTGGAAAACTTTAGGGGGTCCATCTTGAAAACATTGCATTTGTTGCAGTCATAATTGCCATGATTAGGTGAGATTGTTGTTAATAATGGAATTATTTATTTAGTTTCTCGTTGTTTTGAATGCGTAGGTAAATCTTATCTGATTCTGTTTTAACAAAAAACGGTGGTTATTTTTTGGTTGTTAAAATATCTTTCCTTTGTTCCCCCTTCCTTGAGTGAGGCAAGTTTTCTGCATTTATTTTAGTGTTGTGTGCGTATGTCATTCTATTTGGAGTTGATTGAGTTGAAAGGATGACAATGAGAGTCAGATGATGATAAATAGATTCTTTTCGTTACCCACAATGCATTAGAGACTTGCACTTTCAAGCAAACATGAACTATTAATCTTGGATGGAGAGCACTTTTGCGGTGTACGAGAGACTAATTCTATTGTCTTTTCACGAATATAATGATGTTTAATGGCGAAGGGGAAGAAAAGCAAAATGTGTATCACTTTTGCAAGATTGAGATTGAGAGTCTCCTCAGACAGTCTCATACACACACGCTACATAATAATGCATGAAAAAACAGACACACTAAAAGAACATATCAATTGCAGGCGACCATGTACAGAGCTTTAATGGTGAAATGTAAAACAAAGAATAGCTCTGAGGAGGTCGAACAGGTCTAGTTTGTTTATTTGAATATTATGATTGACTCGGTTTATTTTACAGTGTATTGGAAATGATAGGCTTGTATCATTAGTGCAAATTCCTTTCCTTGGGTTTTAGTAGTTTGCATATTTCACTTTATGCATTTAACAATTTCATTCAACTCTCTCATGCCATAAAATTATACTAGGACAATTTGTAAGGAAAAAGATTTCATTTCGCATCTAACAATGTAGGCTGGTCTGTCAACAAACGTGGAAAGAATGGGATAACATGGTAAACTAGTTAATAGGTAACCATTTGCAAATTATGCAGACATGTATTTAGAGATACAAAGAAGTAGTTATTACGTATAGAATGTGCAAACGTCTGGTTGATTTGCCTTATTGTTAGTGTCTTGAGGCTTTAATTTAACTATTCAGCACAGAGCAGTAAGCACAAGGTGTAGAGAATAGTTCGGTAATAAAAATTGAGTTGGAATGATAATACGACGTGATGACGAGAGGCGGAAAATGATGGTCGTCAATTCAAAGGTTTTGCAATAAAATAGTACAATGCAGTGTACTTTGTTGAATAATGCAATCAAATGACTATTTGGCTAGGACGAATTGAATAGTGTGCACTGTATGAAGTAGTAACTTATTTGAAGATTTCCTATACGTATAGTTACACGGTTTATGTTATTAGTCTACACAATGGTAAATGACAAAGTGAGACTAATTTTTATAGATGTGAGAAAATAAATCGTACTATTATGTTTGTTTCATGTTTACCTACCTACTTAAGTATGTTGGATTTTTTGAGTTACGTTACCTTGTATGATGGGGCATTGTATCTCTTCGACTCTGTAATCTTCAATTGATATAATTTGATGTGATTTTTTGAAACAGGACAATGTCTATCTTGACAGAGATGATGCGGCACGAACAATCAGCCAAATCATTTCGAGAGCGTCAAGCTTCCTTGGGTCACACATTGCCATTGGGATCATATCTACTAAAACCTGTACAGAGGATTCTGAAATATCACCTACTGCTTCAGGTATGCCTTTCAGTCTTTATGAACTACATTACTATGAAAAAGATTTCCGACATACTACTAATGTATGTCAGATGTAGTACCTATAATAAGTACATTACAGTTTTACAGTACAAAAAATACAAATGGACAAGTGAATAATGTAGTGATGATGATGTGCGATGAGGTGACCTGGTCAATTCTGTGTTTGTATACAAAATCAGTAACCTAATAGCATTAGCTAACCGGAACTACTGACATACTACACTTTTTCGTCACGATTTGACACGAACTTGCTGAAATCAGACACAGAATTGACAGAAAAGATGTGATTAGTCCCAATTGCCCATTAAAGTGATTTCATGTCATGCTGGGCTTTCAAGAATAAATATAAATGAGTATTATGATTGGAATTGATGTCCTCATACTGTAATCGGTTGTTATTGTTTGAAATGAACTGTTCTTATTGTGCAACGATGATGGTAACGATTAAGGTAGTAATATTGTTAAAACTTGGCATGCTATGGCACAACAGGCAATGCACTATCTTGAGAAATGTCAAAGAAGTCATGTCCTTAAGCCATTTACTTATTAAGAGAATGCCATTGTTGTCATTAGTGGTCTCTGTTACCTTACGCTAACTTATCTGGGATTCTTCGACTTGACTTTTCTATCTCGTTACGGACAGTCCTACATAACCATTTATACAGGACTTGAAAAGCTAAGTAAGATGTTGCTAATGTAATAAGGCTACTATTGTTAACTAATATTTTGTGGGTATGTAGAATATCGTGAAGCACTATGACCACGGGGCTGAGGGATACGAAGCGATTGTAGAAGCCTTGTCTGCCATGACGAATATCGCTCATCACATCAATGATATGAAACGAAGACACGAGCACGCAGTCAGGGTCCAGGAGATACAATCCTTGCTTTATGGATGGCAGGTAATAAACTACAAAAGACTTGAAATGAAAGACTTGACTATTCAATCGAAATGAATGAAAAATAGTTACGTCTCTCAGAGTGAGTGATTGAGGAAAGAAATGCATAAATTCAAATAGACTTCTAATACTAAGATGTGACAGGAACGGAACCGTTGTTGGTTGACTCGGGACAAAAAATTAATGTATGCTTTGATGACAGGAGGCACAGAATTGTTTATGTCGTCTCTTTAAAGTTTCAAGTATTTACATATAAGTACTCGATTCTATAAGGGATTTGCTGTTCTTTTGTATTTTCTGATATGAATGGGGTTTTAAAGTCTTTTTTCGCATTTTCAGCCGAAGATGGCAGATTGTGATTACGATGCAAATACTTTTTGCAATCTATTGAGAATAACCTTGTTGTGACGTCATTGGGAAACCGTAATAAGTAGAGAACGGACAATAAAAGCAAATATCCAAAGTTTCCAAAGTGCATCCTAGCATTTTGCTCTATGAATTTTCGTTGCAAATTGAAGTACAAATATAATTTGTATGCTTAAGTACCATTACGGAGTAGAGTGGTTATTTAAAATATTAAAACAGAAGTTGTTTGCACTAGAGGTTTTTGCAAAACTGATGGTTATGAGGTAGAGGATAATGTAATGAAAGGAAAGCAAATTCTCTAATGCGGAATGATTGTAATGTACACACTTGAAACTACTAAAGTGGAGCTAGAAACACTAATGAAGATGAAAGGAGCGAGATGGAATAAATTAAATTAATTATAGAGCATCATGCACTTAACTCAAGATTTAGCATTGGGCGAGTCGGGTTGAGTAAACAAAGTTTGAATTTGAATTCCTGTTAGTTCTCTCTGTCCTGTAAAACAAGCTGACAATCAGAGTGAACACCAGAACTAATGCAATATAGTAGCGTTATTATTTATTTCTAGGTTAGTTTGTAGCTGACTCACATTTAAAACTTATAGATCATTAGGCTTTTTATGTGGTTAGTTACGCCAACTGCTTATGAACCTGGTTTTTAGTTACCGATTATGTAGCATATCGAAAAGATTACACATGTATGCATTCACATATGCAAAAAGTATATTTTTGCACATAGATTTATGTAAAGGATGTAAATTGTTAATCATCTCACTAAAGACTGGTATCTCTCATTGATCACAAAGTATTTATCTCTGCAAAAGTACGATTATCTAGTTACAGATTTACTAACAGTATTGATTTGATTTATTTGATGTGTAGAGTAATTCGTTATCATTATTCATGGTGAACCATGTTCTGTTGTCTTTGAATTAAGCATGCATTGTAATTGCAAATCCGCCAAACCACTAGTTCGCTTTATGACTTACAAAGGGTTTTCCTGGTTGTACATTTATAATGTTTGATTGACTCATTCATTTGATTCCCTTCGGCTCGAACAATGCAGAGAATGTTCTCCTTATTAATATTTGGAGTGTAAGTAGTGATTCGCATTGTTAATAGTTTTGTGCTAAAGTTCAATTCATCCTAACCTTAGCCAGTTACACAATTAATCTTGTTTCTATGCAAAATAGGTGCGAATAGTTTTCATGCATGTATTTACAATGTACTTACGGAGCTACCTTAACAAAAAATTGCGAGGATGGATGCATAGGAAGATAAATGGGTGGTATGCCCATGTTATTGTATTGAATCGTACTGTTTGGTCATGGTGGTCATGCTATTTCTAACAATAAGCCAAAATGCATTGAAAAGTGGTTGCATGCTTACTTTACATATCCCTACATATGCAAATTAGCATTTGACTGCAATTATGAATCCTATAAAACTTGGTTAGCTCAGACTCATATGTATGTACGAGTTGAGATCTTTTACTGTAATAATTGTAATGGCTAAGTCTCGATCTTGACTTGTACACTCAGCTACTTACCTCGGCTTCTCTTACTCGCACCTTCTTCATTCTTCTCTTCACATCTCATCTTCCTGTTTGCTAACAAACAGAAGAGGAAAGGAAAAATGTGCGAATGCATTCAGGCAATGTTAGACATAAGCAAAACAAGATTAAATTCTCTTCAACAACTATGTGTGATGTTATGCTAAATATTACCATGAGCTTTCTTGCAGCTTAATTGTATATATTATTGTATTACTGACTCTGACTTCTGACAGGTTTCCGTTACTTTTCTATCAGCTTAATACTACGTTTCTAGTTTGTTCCGCATACATTTTCCGGACGTAAATATAAAAATTCATCATCAATTGCGTAGTGCGTAATATGAATATTCAACTAAGGTAGGTATGTAAGTAATAATAGGCCTACTATATACATCATTATCGTTTCTTTCTGCGATTTAATTGGTAATAGACCACATTGTCTTCACAAGAATATTGTGGTTTTGAAAATTGTTCGAGTATTGTATTTGTAACTGTATGAGCGATACATCTAGAACTCGCAAAACATTTGGAATACCTAATAGATAGAGATTAGAGTCTCCCTAAAAGAATGAATTTTGAAAACTTTGAACACAGGATATTTTTTGTATATATTTAAGACTTAATACGCTTGGAAATTAATTAGCAGATAGAATGTACGGTATATTTGTGTATCTATTCAATTTGAAGTTAAAATTGTCACTCATACTGTAAAACCTATTTTATCCGATCATGTTTACTTCTGCTATTTCGAGTATTGAACTATGCAATTGATTAAAATGTTCGGAAGAGTATTTTCTACGAAAAAAAGACTTGATAGAAAAGATGTATATTGTGGTATGTGGAGACGAAGATTTGTCTTTGTCTGATATCGGTCAACATAGGAGTGGAATAGATTTAATGTGACTTGTTTGGCAACCCACAGGGAGAAGATCTGACCACTTACGGGGAGTTGTGTGCGGAGGGAACTTTCCGAGTCTATGGTGCCAAAGCTCTTCGGCATGTCTTCCTTTTCGATAAGATGGTCCTCATCACGAAAAAGAAGGAAGACGGGATTCTCAGTTACAAGTCTCACATCATGGTATGTCCTACACTAAACTAACACTAAAAGCAATACATACGTTACTTTATACAACTTCCCTTAAATACACACTTTCTTTGCCAAGATCTCTTTCCTGTATATTTCTCTTTTGTCAAACTTTTCCATATATTCTTACGATACTTTGAGCCTCTATATAATGCATAATGGTATAGACTGATAAAATAGTTTTTCTCGTTCTAGTCAATGTAATCGACAATCTGAGTTAATGAAATCAAATAATATAACATGCAGTATGGTCAATAGAGAGAAATGTTTTAGGATTGACTGGACGTATCATGTATTAGATTACGCTTTTCTTTTCTTAGTTTACTTTCTTGTCTCGTTTGCACTGTGGAGTTAGAGTATAAGAGATGAGATTTTCGATTACTTGCACTTACGTTAAGAAAGTCCAGCAGCGATTTCTTTATTACATTTCTTGCTTAAACCTCCTACATTTTATCGAGTGATTCGACTTCGGTTCCAGGATGTAATACAGATTGTTTTCTCAAGAGGCATTCAGTTTTTATCGTTGAAAATATAAAGTTGTATACATTTTGTACTTGAAATGGAATGCGTTTGTATGTAGTAGAGTTAATATCCCTTAGTAGTAGCTTAAGCATATGTATCTTGATGTATAGTTATGTGGTATATTTTTCCGAAAGAGATTCCCAGAAGTTGATATTGTTATGCAGTTTTAGTTTTTTATCAATTTGATTCAGTAAGTTATGTTGACAGACAGAATACTTTTGATATGATATGACTTCTGGCTACGTTCATGATGCATAAATTCTCATTTTTTGATAAAATTCGTTAATTTGACTATTTGACCATGGGAAGAACCAGTAGAGTGTTGATAACACCAGCTTGACTGTGTGCATGGGTTGACTTTAGCTAGATTGGACTCATTGCCAATAGAGCAACACTACGACTGACTGCTACAGACTTATCCACAGAGTGGTAAATGGTAAGTATTTTATATGAAATGCTTTTGTTCGGCCCCATTGAACATTCTTCCCTCTGTCGAAACCTGAATTGGATTGAATCTTATCTGGACTGGCCTGGACTGGATGTTATAACATTTTATTATTTTTGTGCAATGAGTTGAAGTCGACTTGACTTATAGGTATCTTTTGGCCTTTGATGGTCTCGCTTAGCTGCCCAGTGAGTGTAATCTTTGTTTGTATATTACTTTCTTTGTTCCTTTATGGAAGGGAGACAAGTCAGGAAGAAAAGTGAGGCATATCTAAATCGTGGAGATAGCATGGACCTTCCCCTGTAACGTTTCACTATAATAATAAGTTATGATCCTCTAAATGAGCTGGTTTTGTTTGATTTTCCTTGTGCAGTGCTCCAACTTGATGTTGATCGAGAGTGTCCCTGGAGAGCCTTTGAGTTTTCACGTTATCCCGTTTGATAATCCTAGGTTTCAATGTACCCTACAGGTAAGAGTTCTTTTCATCTAATTCATGAATGATCGTGGATGTTAAATTTACTGTGATAAGATTGAAAGTGTGGATGCTAACAGGTATTCCTGTTTTGTTTTAGTTGTTAGTTTACGTGCAATATCGTTTATCTGACAGGAAAATTACTACATAGTTTGTTTTTATTTGTTTTACTATATTTCTATGGCCCAAGGGTGTCTATACTTTGTTTGATGTTAATGAGTTATGCAAGGTGATGACAGATGAGAAAGGTTGGCATCCGACACCAGCAGCCAGCAACATTGTGCATTGTTTACGAATAATTAATTTATATTGTATGATCAAATGCATTTTACAGGCAAGGAACCTGGAGCAGAAACGGGAATGGACGTTACAGTTGAAGAGAGTCATCCTGGAAAATTACCACGCAGTCATCCCTACCCATGCGCGCCAGTTGGTCATGGAATTAGGACAATGTCGCCCTGAAGGTTAGTATTATTATTTACATGCAAGAAAATTGTTATTTTAAAGTCAGAGCAAGTCTGTTTTGTTTCACCACTATACGGTGCATGAGAAGGAAAATGATTTAAATTCCGTTGCACATGTTACACCGTTTTCGGAATGTTATCTCCTTGTAAATGAACTTAAAGTGTCTTGGATTAATTTTAATTGTTTCCATCACTTTGAATACTGAGTCAAGATCTAGCAGAACAAAATACTCTTGCAGATAGGTTAGGTATTCAAATGCATGCAGCTAATTGTATTTATACACGTAACACGTAACGTTTTCTTCTCATTGTTCATTCAGATCTAATATGACCCCCAAAGTAACGGAGATGCTGTCTGCATACAAATTAGCCACTTCCAAAGAATGTTTATCTTAATCTAATTTCTAACAGCTCCGTTTCCACATGAATCTTGATGGAGACGATCTAATGTTTGTTTTCTTAAATCTAATTCACAGATGAGGCAATCTCGGAGAAAGCGCCTACCAAGAGACAGCACTCGGCGCCAGAATATTTGGAGAGGAGGAAACAGGAAAAGGAGAGAAGAAAAAGCGAATCTACTCTAAAAGCGAGACTGAGACGCGCGAGGAAAAGCGACCCGATTAGTCCCAAAGAGGTTCCTATTCACATAATATTTTGTGTCTACTACGAGTTTTCTGATCTTGACAGTCATTTCTATGAAATCTCATTCCATTTAATTAACACTCCACTCTGTCACATCTTGTTTTTATACCACTCTCTGACGAAAATCGTAAAAATACTCGAAATGATATGCGAACATTTCAGAATACTGAAAAGATGCACGCTGCATTTTCTGCAATCCTCGATATTAAATTATGAAATAAAAGGTTTCCCAAGGATTTGGCTTTTCTACCAGCAACAAAGAAGAGTAACGAAATTGAATTCAGTTGAATACAAGCGAATCGAATGGAATTTAATAAAAAGCACTGTCAGTTCTGATCTAATGTAATCAAACTGAGTCAGGTCTTAGTTACATTCAGACTTGTCTGCTGACTTTACTTGTCAGGGAATACTGGGTATCTAAACGAGACGGGGCTGCCAGGATTCCACTCGCCACTCCGAATATGATTTCTGCATTATTTGCTATCAGCTTGGCAGCCAAAAATTTTAAGAGGGGAAAACTGATAAGACTATTGGGAGATTGGGACTAGAGAGATGACCGAGAATTCATAACTACAGATACTTGACGTTTTATAGATAAGAGATAATATATTTTAGAGTTTTAGAAGCTTTTTCTTGTCGCTTATTGATCCTATACTGTTATGTAAATAGGTATAGAGTAAGTATTAGTATATGTCAACTTTATTTACAGAATACAGAAGCCTAATGGTAGAATAGAGCAGAAAGCTAGAAAATAACGCTATTATTTGATAGAAAATGGACACTGGGACCCTGGGAGTACGTTGTGTGAATTCCTGACTCTTTAGTAAAGTTGACTTTGATTTGATGAGACAACAGAGTAAGGAAGGAAGATATAAAAGAGCTATAGGCTAAGCAAAAAAATGTATAGCGACAGATTCTCCAGTTGGACTTTTGTGCCTAATGGAAACACTAAGCTAAACAAACGAATGACTCCAGATCAGTGATCCATGTCCAGTGAGGGTAATTGAAAAGTGCAGTGTAAGTACAACTACATAGCTAGTGAGAATAGAATCTTATGTGCAATGTGCACTTCAGTGGCATTGTTTGTATTCTTACCACAGAGAGATGAGATCTTCCTGTTGCGTATAGATATATTTTTTATTAAGTACATTTATCTGCTACTGTATATTTAAAAGACAGAAATAATAGAAATATCATCTGTACTTCATAGATATAATGTTTTCTATATAATTGATACGATACAAGGAGAGCGGACCTGAAACTTAACAGATTGGAGTGTTTACTTAAGTAACATAACATAAGGAGAGGAAGATTCGGTGGAATATTTGCCAAACTAATGCGTGTTTTTCCTTTCTGTGATAATTATGACAGTCCCCTGCAGCGTGTCGCCGTAGTCGGAGGACTTCTATTGACAGTTCCCGGGAAAGGAGCGAAAGCAGAGACCGTGAGGTAGCCATCGATCGGAAAATGAGCAGTGCCAGTTGCCCACCGTCTGGGACGACTGAGAAACGATTGGTATGCCATTAATTTAACCACCCTCTCTCTTTGTGGCACAAACAGAACTGCGATGGGGTGTGGTGTTTTTATTTCTTCCTCGTGGGGAGACTATAATACCGAAGCACACCATACCAAATGGAAAACCAACTCAAAGAATTTGTTGAAAAAGCATAAAATTCCCTATAAATGCCTTATAGGTTATAGCTTAGCATATCCCTTGGTATTGCTAGGTAAAAGCTGTATCTTTGATAGGAAATGTAGTATTTGACAAAATAGTTATATCAAAGAAGGAAAACTACATACCTATAAATTATGAAATGATATAAATGAAGGAGAAGTGGTATAAATCATCTGTAGCTGAAGTTCATTGGATTTTAGCAGTGAAGATACGACAGGCGATAAAATCCTCTCGTTTACCTAATTTGACTTCCCGTTTCCTACTTATTTCGTTAAATAGTTGTTGTTCGTACTGATATACTGGAAGCTGAGGAATACGCAGTTAGTTATCTGGATATCGTGCATCTGTGTGAATGCTAATGCAAAGGCACGGTTAATCTATTAGGATGAGGGTTGGGAAACGAAAGGAATGTCCCTTGAGTTTTCGACTCGTAAAACTGGACTTAAGCCAACATCTGCACTTTAGGGTAGATATGAGAGTCATAGGTGGATTGGATTTTCGATTGGACTCAGTGTGCAAGATTCCTCAGTGCACACTATTAACTCCCTAATGCTGCGGCATTTTCTTTGTTTTGGTGTGGGTAGAGCAAGTTTACGATTTTTAGCAGTGTTTACTAACGAATGCAAAGAAATATTCCTTTGTTCAATCAACACATTGTGCCTGTTTCATCTGGCCCGATGGGTTTTTGTCAACTCAACTTTCTCATCATTAATTCCTAGACTTTGAGTAATTTATGTCCGTTTTCTGTTAAATAATGAAATTCCTTGATTAACATAATACTTCATGATTGTCGAATAGTGTCTTTAGCGAATTTACATTTTGTAGACAGTTGGTGTATGACATGACACAAAGTGGCAATGAAAATGTGGTTAACAAATGTTCGGTAAAATCTACAATCTGTTAATGAGAACATAAGAATTTATTGCTTAATGAAAATGCCCAGGGAATGCAAATCTGAATTTATTGCTAGAGAATTGACTAGGAGCCAAATCGAAAAGCATTATAAGTTGTAGTTATTAGCATTACAGATCATTTTGTACTTATTACCAGGACACAGAAAGATGGCACGTCGTAAATTATGATTGATGATCCTTCCTCTGGCACGAGGTTTGTGTATTTAAGGAACTATGATTTCAAGTAGATTTGTTTGCATACTGTTAGCTAGTAGTTTTGATGGTAAGATAAGTAGGTAGTAAATATTGAATCTACTTGGAATTTCGAATCTGTTTACTTGGCTAAAAGATTCCTTTTCATTCAAGGAGTAGTAATAACCAGATTTTACAATAAATTACTCACTACTACGGAACAATAATTTCGTAATTGATAGAGTTATGGTTGAATGATAATTTCGGGTTTCATTTGGGAAGCTTTCCATGTAATTAATTAATTTTTGGAGGAAAACGTTGATTTATTCTCTGTTATCATTTGGTTGTCGAATCTGTTTGTGCCGAATAAACGTATGGTCTCTACATCTACAATTGTATAATGTTTAAGTGATATTGGTTAGTGGAAGATTTTTTGGGATCGGAAATTAATTGATTAAAAAATGTATTTGACTTTAGGTGAAAAAACTAAGTGGTTGGAGAAGAAAATCTGAGCCAGGGTTTTATCTTCATCACTCAGCAAGAAAATCAGTAGGAGGGAAAGGAGGCTCTGAATTAATGTCTCCTCAGCACGGCACATCGAATTTGACTCTTGATTCGAATGAGAGCATTGGCGAGGAAGGAGGGGAGGAAGAAGAAGACGAATCTTCGTCTCAGATTGATTTGTGCAGCGAAGAGAATGAACTTGATGAAGTCGACGAGTCCTGTCTGCCGAATGTAGAGGAAAGGAGAGAAAGTATAGAGGAAATAGTTGGGCAGTTGGTCATGCAAAACCGAGAATTCCAAAGAATCCTTAGTAAGCAACGACTTGTGCATTTGCGTAAAGCTCTAGCTCAGCATCAGCAACGTCACCTGCATGAAGAGGAAACAGCGTCTGAAACGGAAACTGAAGATCACCATCAGCATGAGAGAATAATTCGAGCGAATTCAGAACGAGTGAACAAGAAATGTATTCAAGACTCTTCGTCAAAACTTTCTGGAAGTGGTGCAAGCGAAATTTCTTCGTCAAACGGGATTGGTTCCTCTGTCGAACTTAATGAGAACAGTTCGGAGAATATCAGCATCGGTGCAAATGATGATGAGGTGATGCACAGCTCTAAAAATGTACAGCGAACAGTGTCAGACCCTGGGAACAAAGCCACTCTTACACCTCGTCGATTCATCAGTGGCCCATTTGCTCACTACGATCCGCTGTCATTACTCTGGAGTAGTTTTCGGAGAAGTGACACACGGTCGAACAACCAAGGGAGCTCAGCTGTCAATTCGAAGGGAAAAACTAATATTCGGCATACACACTCCTTTACATGCTCTCATAAGGAGTCTATGAATGGTGGGACCGAGTCGGAGACGAAAGAGCCCCTGCCAATTACACATGGTGACTCGGGAGTTTTTCCCAATTCATTTACCTCGGATTCTTCCTCGTCGTCTGAAGCAAATATTCCTACTTTGCCAGCTGTATGGCTGAAACAGCAAGATGCACACTTGGCTACTCCGAATAATAAATCTGGCTCTCTTCCTCGTAGTTTCCAAGTGGGTCAGCACACGATGCCGATGCCAAAAGCGGAGCTGAGTATTAAAACAGCTCCTGACAATTTGGGTTTCAAAAGCAGATTGAGAGACGGGAAATACGCTGACCGTCCGTTTACAATTGCATCAGATAAGCCCAGCCCTTCGGATATCAGTTTTGATGAGATGGAACAGTACATGAGCAAGTTTAATGATCAAATGGTAGTAAGGAACTCGTCAAATTCACTTTCCGTTACAGAAGATGTTGATGACCTCGCCACTGAATTAACACCCGTCACATCCATCGAAAATATTAGTCTGCATCCAGATCACAAAATTTATCGCTCTTCTAAATCATCTATTAAGCACATGCTTCTGAGCGTTACCCACCGGCTCTCTGGTCTCAAAGCTAATATGATGGCTGGTGGTGGCAGTGGGGGTTCAGGGTCAAATAGGGGAGCTTTGGCCTTTGGCTCCTATCCAAATATCGCCACAACAGTGGATAATCATAAAGATTCGGATCGAGGAGCTAATCAACCTACCCCACAGCCACACCATCGAGATTTGCTACCTTTTTCGAACGGTCATGGGAAAATGAAGGGAGCTGGGAACACGAACAACACAAGTGCCATATTTAGAAGTAATTACAAAAAATCATTGAAACAAAAGATCCGGCACATTGTCAAAGAAGACCGAGACTCTGACAGTGAGAATTGCGAAAGTGTCACTTGCAGCAGTAACGGCAGTAGTGGATTTGGAAGTTTGGGAAGTTGCGGCAGTTCCACTAATAATCTCACATCTAAGATTGGAGCACGTCTTGCTCAGTCTAGTGAGCATTCTGATTATGCTCTCTCAAAATTACTCGGCTCCGCTCTAAATGAGAGTTTGACTAGAAGGCCTCACTCTGTCATGTCAGTCTCCTCGACAGTTACATCCAGCAGCTCTACAGATGAAAAAACATCGTCGGGAGTGGGGGAGGAAAGTTTATCAGAGAGCAACGGTGAGTCTATCCACAATGTCTACCGTGCGGGAAGAAAAGCTATCAATCACCGAGACTTGTATCTCAGTTACATCGATCAAGAAGCAGAAGGAGCTTTGTCGGACAGCGATGCCTCGGCTGATAGCTTCTACGAAAGGTCCTTCGAAGCCATCGAGAATTTCCTGGAGTCAGAGATGTTCCCAGATAGTGCCATTTACTCGGGCGATGAGAATGCATCTTCTTCGAATTCTTCTGCAGGAGGCAGTCGCGGGACTAATTGGCCTCCCTCGTCAGCCCTCGATGATAATGAGTCCCTCTGTGCTACTGTGTCTTCCCTCTGCGCTACCTCGCACCTCAACCACCACCTCCATTCCGCGGATTTGAACTCAATCTCTGCTCTCGCCTCCAGATTGAGTAATACAAAACTTCTCGTCACCAATTCCCAATCTCAACTAAATGCCAATGGCATTAGTATCGGCTCGAACGCCAATTCCATTGATGACAGCCATCGGAGAAGTCGACTCGTTCGGAGCCAAGTCATTCTAGAAAAGCTAAAGCACCTCGAACAATGTTCCCAATTCCATCGGGAAGAACCTCCTAGCCCTTCTTTTGAAGGAATCAAATCCATTCAAGAAAGAAGGAAGGAACTGGATTTGTGGAGAGTCGGAATGTCCAATCGGGAAGATGAAAGTGAAACGAGCTCTCAACATTCTACCTCCACGATTAATACTGTCATCGAACTATCGCTCTCACCTTCCAAGTCGGCCAGCATACCTTCAAGTCGGAGATGCAGTGACACTGATTCAAGTGGCGGAAACTCTCCATTAACTGAACGTGCCATTTCTAGAAATGGAAATCATAGTCAGAGCCAAGGAGATCTTGGAGAGCCGATGCCAAAAGGATGGGTCAAATTAGTCGTCGGAAAACTCCAAGGCGAAACATAAATAATGATTTACAAATTCTAGACAGTTAATTACAATTTAAGTATGAAATAGTATTATGCAGGATTACGATTCAAGGGGAATGGAAACCCGGACCGTCTTGTGCCTATTGCCTCTTTAATGGTAGCAATTTTAAAGCTAACAAATAAGTACCTTACCATATCTAGTGTAACATCAACACATGTTAATTCTATTGTCACCAAAACATTTTGTATACCCATAGCTATGAACACATACTACATTACATACCGATTTATACCAAGCGATCTAGTTTAATTGTTATTTACGAGTAAATTACTCCTTTTTGTATTTGTTATAGTGTACACATGTATTACAATTACTTATGTTATATTCCTCTCCATTACGAAATCAATTTACTTTTACTATTCCTATAATTATGATGTAATTCACCCTGTATCAGTAGTTACACCAATAATGTCTACAATTTCATATGTACATATACAGATATCTGGCAAAATCAGAACTTTAAATTGAGCTAAAACTTTTGCTGGCCTTACTACACGTAAACTTGCCTAAAATTTCATTTTGTATACTAAAAAACGTCAAGAACATAAAAATCAGACCTGAAAAAATGTATTTCTACAGAATTTCTTTTACGAGGCTCAGATTCGTTTTTTCTGAACCAATTTATTCGAATTCGATTGTTAAATTTTTTTTCGTATGAGTATCAGTTCACCAATTTTGTAATTTGTTACTTTTGTAGAGATTTATGTAAACACTCTGATAGTTATTTGCGTTCTACATAAATATTTTACAAATAAAAGTAAGTAGTACTTTCATGGCTTTAATATAAAATGTAACAAAGGTAAAGGCTTGTGGGAATGATGAAATTGAAGGGACTGTGGATTGTAGAAAGAATTAATTGATACAAATAGATACTGTTATAGTTGTATAAGGTATCTTTGTGTATGATTAATAGATTTTCGCTCATATGCCATATAAAATTACCTAAGTATTTAACTTAGCAATTCTAGCTAAGAGTAATAGTATTCTACGTGAAGTGTGACTGAGCTTAACATATAAAAGAATGATAACGTTAGATAGTTTGTATGTAGTAAAACATAAATATTGGAAATCTAAATGTCCAAAAAGCCACGATACTTACTTTTATGCACCATTTATCTATACATAACACACTTGTGCAATTAATGATTGTATGTATCGGTAGTTTTTTAACAAATCAAAGGGAATATATTTAAGCCCTTCATTGAGACTTACCTCTATAAGATCAGCTCACTAAAAAAATCAAGTAAATTGAAAATCAAGTAAACTAATTCACAAGTCAGCGAATTATATGCACTGTTTCTGTAATGTAGGTGTTTGTAGCTTACATTTCTCAGAGGCAAATGAAAATGCTGAAAGTTGAATTTTATGCACAACTTATCTTGTAGTAACAAAATCGTAATTTCTAAACTTATTTATATTTTCTTATCATGCAATACTAATCCCCATCTGTAAACCATTTTTGGTGCCTTGTCCCTAGTCATATAAAAACTAATTAATGAATGATTCTGAATCTCAACTGCCATACATACACATATTAACGCTTTGTGTATGAGTTGTTAACTTAATTACATCGTATATAGCTTAAGCTAGCTGAATAAATTATAAAAATCCACGAAATTGTCTAGCGCAAGTACTAAAGGGTCTGTGTGTCTATAATAAACTGTATTACTACTTGCGTGGGTATGTACGTCATGTTTCCTCTGATGGAGCTACATTTATAATAGTGATTGATGTCATTTTTGTAACAAGTAACTCTGACTTCATGAGGATACGTGAGCTAAATGGTTTGTTTACATTATGCATGCATACTTACACATATGGGCAGTTGTGCAATTAAGATTTAATTATCTCTATTCTAATTATGTCGATGCTGACGCAAGTGAAATATTATTGTTATGCATAAAAACTAAGTAAGTCTTAACGAAATTGTAATGTCTTCGGCTTATTACGCATATTGTAAGGTGGTTATTTATTTCATAGCTATAAACATTCTTAAAAGTAATCCCGGTGTGGATTGTATATGGTATTTCATTACAAACGCTAATTGTAAGCTTATAAAATATATTGTATGAAAATGTAAATGTGTATCAATTATTGTAGAAAGTATTTTGCCATACTAATGAATTATGTAGCTAAGTTTCCATTTTCCTTGCATTCAATTCAACTAACAGGTATTAATTGTTTTGTTGTGTATAGACATGAGACAATTGGATTCTAGAAGTATTGGGTTTCCAAAATTCCAAAACCTAGGCTTGAATTGTTTTCCAAGCTTTACTGAAAAGTATTTTTGTATATATTTGCAAATAATGTTAGAATTGTGTCGTAGTTTAAACTGGGAAGTTACTATTTGCATATTGTAATGTAGTCTGTCCAAATTAATTGTTACACATCTTAAAACTGTATACTTGTCATTTTCAATAAGTAAGCCAAGTAGTCGTTTGTGAATCCCTCCGCTCGTTCATATATTGTATTTATTACGTGTAAAATAATTGTCTCTGTTACGTAAACAGTCTACCACTAATACGATTTAGAATTCAGATTATATATTTACCTGTGTATAAGTAAGCGTATATAAATAGTGTCCTCCTATCCATATATCGAGCCAACATTCTTTATAATACTAATTGTTAGTTTGTAAACTATTGTCTTTATAACTAATTATGACATGCAGACATTAAGTAGTTAGTCGTTCGCTATTCGTACTCATCGCATTTAGTATCGTGAAACATTTTTATTAAGAATTTAGTAGGACAACATTGATAAAATTAACTTCTCCAGTATCGTTAGATTACTTTTGCTTTAAAATGCTTCTAATTGTAAAACTATGACTGAAAATTATATACATCTCTCTATAGCATTGTTTATACCAATTGTTAGAAAAAGCTTTTATATCGTCCTGAGAAAATAGTTATGTAACACTCTTATCTTATTGCAGTCTCCATTTAGTATCACATTTATTCAAACTCTTGTACAATATTAGAAAATTAGTTGCAATATTACTACTTACTACTCGTACACAAAATATAATCATTGATTCATAGTAGTAACGTAAAAGCCTAATTATAGGTGCATTTGGTCGGCTCTTTTAAAGGAGAATTTAAGCAGTAGTATTTAAACTTTTGAATTTATTCATTCGAAAGAAATTGCTTGAATCTTCTGCTTTATCAGGAAATACCAGGTGCCTATTCATTCAAATCCCTGTTCTATAAATTTCAGTTCATGGCAGTTAAACATTAAGTTACGTTAATTCATTTATCTCGTTGAAACTAACATTGTTAACTATGAAACATGCAATAAAATAATGTAGTTAACTACATAATATACGCAAATTGATGATAAAATGATATTTATTTGCATCACCATTTGATTTAGTTATAGTAAAATTACTATAATTTATATAATAATTTAGATCAGTAATTTTTCTATCACAGCCATGTATACATTAATTTTAAATAATAATATGCGTAATGAAACTGTTCCCCATTTATCATTCAGGAAGAGTTACACACTGATTATCGAAACAAGTTTATAGAGTCGCTGGACAATTGAAGTGGTAATTTAAAAAATCAAAAATGTTAAAATTACCCTATTATGCCACTGTTATAGTGCTTGTTATTACCTCTTCAAACTATTGCATGCACTTTTTAGACATTTATGATGAATATTCTATCCTTCTCGTTGCCTACTTGTCAATGTATTGCATTACAAAACTAATCAAATAAAACTAAGCAAATTCAGCCAGATAAACAAGCATGAAAAGTATATAAAAATATATTGGTCCCTATACTATTTTCTTAATGTCCTGATATATACGAAATTAGTGTCTTTGAATGAAAGTGTTGCGTACGCACTGCAGAATTATGGATGTATCGACATAAACTTGTAAAAAGAGTAAAGCGTCTGTTGGGAATAGGCACGATACCAAGTGGGGGAGGGAGTATCAATAGCTCTGTCATTTCTCAACCTTGTGCAAAGACAAGCATTATATGAAATGTAAACGCGCACTTGATCACATCCACTCTAAATATACTAATGCATTAGTCACCAAAATTTGTTTACCCATTACTTCAGTCCACGCGCAGTCACAGCCTAAAATGGAAATCTAAAATTTTAAGAGCTCAAGTGTAAATACAAATTATCGCAACTTAAATTCATTTCCTTGGGTCGAAAATGGAAAACTTTCTTCAGCAATAGCGAAATATAATACTGCATCTTACTTTAAGTAGTGCTTTTATTTTGTGCAACAGAAATGGCTATACTGCAATGCATTCTACTACTTGGCATGCTTTACAATTTGCATATAATAAGATTTAAATTTAGAAAAAGAATAAACGTGACAAATAACGAAAACGATACACCAATGAGTCATACGTGGATGACAATGGGTATACATGGATTACATTACATTATTGAGTGCATTACAATTAAGGAGTTCGTATAAATAAATAACAATACAACAAACCTGTAAGTGTATTAGCATAAGCCACAGGTTTAGTAACAACATCCTGACCAATTATGATGATTACTACAAAAATCCCTACACTATGGTTGTAAACAAAGAATGTAAACATGAGGAGTTGTGAACAAGCGTGGCTAACACGAAAGCAACGTTTTCTGAAACTATTAAGCGATTATTCATCAGTATTGCGTAACCAAAACGGAGCAAAATGAGTTGTTTTCGTCATTATACTCAAGATTCACTATTTAGTAGCCAAGCATCACTTGCATGAATATTCATTGAAACGTCAATGCTCTAAGAGGTAGAGAGATGCATCAGAGATGCGATTCGCTTTCGCGCACATATACTTGGAAATTGCAATTAGAACAAATAATACCTCTTCACTTAATACAAGTACATCTTTTCCAAGTAGCTATACAAATATGTATTTAAAATTGGCATTGAATGCAAGTAGTTTCTAGTATTGTTATTGTACGAAATGTACATACTTTTGCGTGCCCAAAGTAGATTTACATTGCTGCAGTTATTTTAATGTTGATGCATATACGACAGTAATAACGTAACCATTCTAGCACCCAGAATATTTCCATAGTTGTGTACAAAAATACGTTCTTCTATTGTGCATGTGGTGATAACCAGTAGGGTGAAGTGCATTGTTGTCCCTATTGAATGTAGCCCCATCCGACCTATGAATCACTAATCACGAACGAAGCTCTTACGATTAGTCATACATTTTCTGCACACATGCTTACGGCCAACAACGCTAAGTAACCCCACCATGTCAAGCCAAACCATGCTAGACGAACTTTATAAAAATTCAACGTCCGACAAAATCCGACCCGACCTTAGCTAAATACACAGACTGACGGAACACTGCACTCTGCTTCACGCTTGCTCCACAACACTCAACATCAACATAGTAGTCGAGGAAAAACAAACCCAGCTTTTGTCTGTATACCCATTTAGTTTGAATTTTTGGTGACGTATTCTAAAGAACTGCCTTTTATTTATAAGGGAGACTTGCATATTCATTTTTATTGGGGATATAATATACTGCTACTGCAACGGTCAGGGAATCGGAGAATCAGACAAGATTTGCTTTGTTAGAGTTAGGCTACAATGATTTCCCTCTCCAACCCCATATGTAAAATTCCGTAGGATCTCTATCTGAGTCTACATCTGTAATTAGCACGTAGGTCAGGTAGTTAAATTTACATATCAGACCACTAAAACCTTTTCATCTATGTACAGATTTAATCATATATTAGGTGAAACTATATTTTAATACCTTCTTACGTAAGCAACTCTTGCTTATAATATTCGCCATGTCCTGAAAATGAGGTGGTTACTTTGCTCTCGTAGGAGTTTCTTACAATCTGTCTCTAACCTCCTATTAGTAATCGTCTATAAATTCTCAGCCACAACCTTATAGCGATTGTGTCTGTAATAATTAATAATAAGCACATGCACATACACACCTCCAAATACTGACGACGGTCCGTCAACTGACGTAGATACCTCATTATATTATTGCCATTCCAATTATGTTCCGCGTTTCAAAGGTCCTTTTACTTGTACTCACGTCGTAATCACTAATTAGATAATAAATTATGGTAATGAAGCAGTTCCAAGAGAATACTACTGAACAATACGTTGTTATTATTACGAGACTTTACAAACATTTCTTCATTATGTAACAGTAATTATTCCCAGTCCTTTTAGAATGATACCTTATTTTCAGATGTACACTCCCTTATGAACAACTAACGCAGATTAAAAATTGCAAAAAGTCATTAGAAACCAACCTTCAACGGATTGTTTAAAAAAAAGAATAAATAAACTGCTAGGTAAAGTACAATGTGGTCCAGGTAGTTCATATTGCGTTGGACATAGATGTGTGACTTTTGATTGTATAGCAAAATGTTATTTCTTAACCTGCATTTTTACTTGTTCCAGGAACACGATAAAAATTGGATTTTACAAATCAGGTTTCCATCCATGGAAGTCATTTTGATGTTGGATTATTTAGGACAGTGCACTTATGGGTGGAGATCTCTATTTACAACAAGCTCCAGTTAATGATGATTTTAAATATAAATGTTATTTTAATTTCTCCAGTTTTGCAAAACGATGTAGTGATGTTTGCGAGTATGATTCTTTGAAAATCTGTCCATAACATTATGTTGGCTTAATATTACGAATATCAGTATAGATACTGTTGAAGCAGAAATATAATGTTGGGGATTTCATTTCTATGAAATGCAGTTTTTCCTGTCCACTCTATCACGTAGATAGGAAAATAAACTGATTGTACATACTCTGTGCCAAAATTACCAATACTTTTTTGTAGATTTTATCCTGTAATCGTACTACAGAATCGTACGTATGTACTGCAGCAAGGACTCTATATAGGGGGATACTGCAGAATATGCATGTGATTTACAATATTTTAACGATTTCTCTGTATTAATTATACACAAATAATCGACAATCAATATAAATGCATGAATATGTTTTAATTTAGAATTTATTCTTTTAGGTCTCGGATTAGCTTAATTGTGATTGATAGAACTAACGGGAAGATGGGAATATTTTGACTAATCTTTAATCTTAATTTGATAAAATAATTTATGTGTATACAGGTTGCCTATATTCTATATCTGTACTATAAATGAGTAGTAAATAGAGGAAATCAGTGATCGTTCCTGTGTGTCCAATAGAGAAGGGTTTGGATTTATGAAATGAAATGTGTGTTAGTGTTAGGTACTTTGCTGAAGTCAATTCAGGTACCCAGACACGAAAACGTAATGATTTTGTGGAGTAAGTAGTTGTTTTCGGATATCCTACGGCATTTTGTAAGACAATCGAATTACTTAGTAATACAATCCTTCGTTGTCGGATAAAAACTAACCTGTAATTTTCTTAGACAAAAACAACAATTAGTGAATACATACATGCCATTAGGGAATGAAGTGAAGATAAGGATTGATGAAGGATGGCACCCATTTTCCTGCCACATCAAATTCAGACCAAAAACTCTATTAACCATAACCAGCCTCCCAGAGTATAATCCCACCTTTGTACTAAAAATCTGTTTACATATGAATAGTAGTCTAAGATGCTGCTCTGTGATAAGGTGCACATGAACTTATTAGTTTGAAGGTCTCTTTGGCAAAAGATTGTCTACCTCAAAAATGTAGTACACTTATACGGCTTATTATACTGTGGGTTGTACTATCAGTAGATAGTAGTGCTATCATATATGTACAATCTGTTAGATGATTAATAAGGTTTCCCCTATTGTTTCATGAAATTCGACCTATGAATCATTCACTAAACAATTCACCAACATTTCGCTGAGTGTATATTCTTTTACGTTTGTAAATTGTGATAATTGATATGCAATTGTTCCACAACATAACATAATCATGATATTTTGTTTGTTTTGATAATTTTGCTAATTATCTTAATTCTTGTAGTAATTGCAATGAAATCATACATTACACTTTACACAATTAATCATTTACATATTATTTATGCTATGTTATTGTTCCTATGTGTTTACAGATAATGTAGATTTATTCATTCCCCATTCTACTATAATCTATGGTCCCACAAATGTTTTTGTAGACATTAATAAAGATATAACGATTTGAGCTTCCGTTATTATGATAAAACAAGTAGCTGATAATGTAGGTTAGGTGTTTGTATAGTGTTTTTGCTAAATCATACCCTAATCTTTATTTATGTAATTGCGATAAACCCATAATAACTGTAGTAGCTGATAAAAAGTTGTCAAGTTGACATTATCCAATACACTAAGTATAAATACAATCAGAAAAAGTTCTCCGAGCCAGAATGTAGACAAAAACAACTACAGATATATCAATCATTATCTTTTTGAACGACTATTTGTATTCAATACTATTTAGCTTATGCACACAATACACAGTCAGTTATGCCATTCTAATCTATTTAACAAGTCTTTAAGAACCGCATACATTAAAACAATTCATATTATTTTGTTATCATTTCTTAACCAACAAACCATCAGAGATCTAACTGTCTTTATTTTACAAATGCCACAAACTCAATGAGTAGAATTGCAAATTGACAATTTAATTTACTGATTGTTACAAAGCAATAATTCGCGAAAAATAAATAAATGTTAATTCCAAGAATTTTTTAGCTAGCATGGTTTGTTTTGAATAAGCATTGTTGAATGGTTTTGAAGGAAACACTGAATCCTTCACGCCAATTATAGGCTTATGAAAACTCCACTTTTCAGATTTTCCGTAATTGTTAATTGCGTTGAATATCACTAATACAGATTTTGTTTTGGTAATGCTGGAACGGCAAATCAGCACAAGCATAGAGGCCAAAAGGTAACAATGAAGGTGTGATTACTATACTTATCATTACAAGGTATACGAATTCAAAATCGAAAACAGATTATTTGTGCCAGTTTTGTTTATGTATCAAATGTATTGGCATCAACAGATATTTGTAATGTAAATCCCAATGGCCTGTTTTTATGTGTGGATCTCATGTAAATAAATAGTGAAGCTACAGTGCATTGATTTATATGATTTTAGTAACAGGCAGTTACAGATAGAGATTAGCAGTTTGGATTCTATCCGTTACACTGTGTTTGGTTTTTTGGCAAACATACTGATAAAGAAAACCGTTTATCAATCAGCATGAGCCAGAGGCGAGTAAACTAAGGGATTACACACGAAGTGTATATACTTTATATCCTCCACATGTCTAATATGAATTTAAGTCTGTGGTTTAAAGTGTTGTGGGATTCTCAAAGGCCTACCATATAGTACTGAACAGAATTTCAAAAATCTTTTATTACTGTTGATAATAATATTCGTATGACATGCTATATCATTTATGTGTGCATTCGTCTTCTCCATCATTTCTAGTCGATCCCATGTGTGTATCTGATCTGTACACAAACATGACTCAATGATTATCTTTTACTTGACTGAGCAGTTCCATCCAGCTCACACAGGACCCTATAATCTATTATACATGGTTTGCACAAAAGTGGAGATGGAAACAGAAGGGTCGTCTCACAGAGTGGTTCGTCTGGCTCTGCATCTCAGTCTTATGTAAAGTATGACTAATATTCCTTTGTTGACTTAGCATAGCTCTGTTATTTATATTCCAACAGACGCTCTTAGTTCCAGGCATCCTACAACGCATATATTATTTACTTAATGAGTAATGAATCCAAGTATTGATATTGTATATTTAGTTTACACCATGTAAATGTTGGGATTCATAAAGATGCTCGTGGTTTCTTTATCCTTTTGGCTAATTCCTTGACCTGTGGACTAGGTACTAGAATATTCATGGACGTTTCTCAGATATCATTTTGTGGGTGCGAAACTCCCAACCGCATTTTTGCTGATCTTCGATTTTTGATAATTAGTATCTTATATTAGGTGTCAAAAATGAGTACTACTTATAGAGTTAGAGTTTAAAAATAAAAGTGGATTAGAAGGAATTTTTTCGTTTAATTTGGCTTTGGATCCATTCTTATTGCATCTCACGTGATAAATACGATACAATATATTTATACAATAAACGTCTATGGTACTGTGTTATTATTTCTATGTGTTTATTATGCAGTATCAGTGATAAGTATACTCATCAGTTGAAAAAATTAATTAGAGCTTAGAATTGACTTAAAATACAATTTAGTTGTATTTAGGTAATAGGTATCTACCATTTCATGTCATTGCGATTATACTATATACCCTAAGAACAGTCCGGTACGGGTAACGTAAATCTATAGTTACTCTTTAATTCATTATTATTAGACAATTATTAGGTAGCTTAAACTTTATACT
>JABASH010001016.1:0-30283 GCA_019776445.1 Tomocerus maximus
CGGGTCACACAGATAAGTTACTTAACACTTGTACACGGAAAGTAACTCTTTAGACCTTATCTGTGAATCTGTGTTCCGGTATAGGCAATAGGCATTAATAGGTGAATAGCCAAACCAAAAAAAAAGGTTTATAATATAATATTTACCCTTACCTTTACCTTCCACAGACGACAGGCACCGACGACAAAAGAGGCTGTATTTTGTAATCGACTCCAAATCAAATGAAACCATCAACTATATTATGCGTCTTCTTAACTATGTCTGAAGTCTGAACCTGAAATGTCAACAAAATGTAAAGAAAATAATTATTATAGTCACGTACAACGTGGTATGCTTAAAAAGTTTAAAAAGTGTAACTAGAGTTTAAAAAAGTGTAACTAGAACACTGTTCTGTTACTAACTCACTAGTAGTTCCAATTCCAACTGCCATGAACAGAAATACGAGTGACAAACGAGTAAGTTTCGAAAAAAAACTTGACTGCCAACTGCTGGTGCTGTCGATATCGAACTTTTGAATAATTATGAGAAAAAAAGGAACCGAAAAACCGAATGAGTGTATGTCGACGAGTCGACGAAGCCAATTTGTATTGTCCGCTTTTTTATCACAAGTACTTCAAGTACATGCAATATGATACTACTTTGAAATTGAAAATTGAATTCGTGGCTAAGCAAGATATCCTTGTAAGGGACCGTTTAACCATCCGATCCGGCGAAAAAGGTTGGAGTTGTTGGAATTTGGAATGAATATATGGCCAAAATGCATGGTTTTTAAATCGAAGATAACCTTGCTTCCTCGGTTCACTTTGCTTCAACAAAGACGTTCAACTTCAACTTAATTTCAGCCAGCCGGCTTATCGTGGTCGGTTAAAATAGAAATGTTTTAAATAAAGTCTAAACTTAAGTAGGTATATAGTTCAGCGCAGTATTTTTTCTGTCACATAAACATAACTGCTATGAAAGTATGTACTCATGCTCGCAGTATTGATTTTGCAGGTAAATAGATACAAAGGTCATGTTAAGACGGATTTTAGCCTAAAAATATTTCCCATACATGAAACATTTTCACAGAGCAAACTGATCACTTAGAGCATTGAACAACTGATCATTTAATTATATCTCCTGATGATAAGCTCAGTCCTCCGTCTTAATGCTTAAGGTGTGCTAGTATATGTAATACGTAATGGGATACTATAGTAAACGACAAGAATTTCCATATTATATAGGGAATGTTTTCGGAGCCAAACGGAAAATGCTAAATGTTATTGAACTTTGTATAGCCACTTTAGTCCATGATGCACTGCATACGGATGTAGGCGAAAGACATACTTGGAAAACATCAAATCGACGGGTATGGATTCCAAATGCTCCAATAGTAACTACACCTACCATAAGTACCGTATACCTAGAATACCTACTGCCTACAGTGTAGATGTACTTAATGGCATCATTTATTTTGATACTTTATTTGAGATCGGCAATGGATATAGATATAGATATAAGTATTATAAATATTGTTTAGAAAAGCACATTAGAGACCTGTCCCTTAATTTATTACGCTAATATTATATACATACTCTACATTCTATATCATCTCTTTATCTGTCTTTCTGCCTACTTATGTGTACATAACAGACATAATAAGGTACATCCAATTTAGCATAGGCCACATTTATTTAAATAGTTTATTGGAGTTTGTAAGTTGTAAATAAGTGATTCTAATAATATCATGGACGCGTAATCACATAAACAAGGTAATAATAGTATCATTCTTTGCACTCACACACGTGCATGCACGCATCTATGTTTGCTCACGATAATGTATAATGATGATGCGTATTTATGTGAACTTCGTGCTAGTAGATAATGATAATATCTTCTAAAGGTACACAGAGGTGTAGCAATAAAATTGTACATGTAGAAACGAATGGGTTTTAATTTTCAAGATAGTTAAGTCTAGAAAATAGTATGAGGTTGTTTGAGTCGACTTGTATAGAGATGCAATGCAGGTGCCATAGAGGATGTGCTATATTATAGCATTTTTTATCAGAATTAATTAAGTCGGTAGTGAGTTGGATTTGCGATAGTGTGCACAATACAAGAATCGCATTTGTAGTCACATTTGTACATTAGTTTATGGAAATGGTTTTTCTGGGTGTATTCAGTGTTAGAGAGTTGACAAAAGAAGGTAGTTTTTGTACGGGGCTATTACGATAACGATATTGAGAAAGGAAGCCATTTCTCAGACTTTATTATTGGTTTCTACATTCCAGGATATCCTATATTAGAGCATCTCGCTAGGAATATTTACGCATATGCAGAGTAAAGTGAAGTGAAAACGGAACTTGTAGGAAAGTAAATGGGAGCTAAAGCGAAACTGTAGATAACTTAAAGTGTAAGTATAGAATACACGACCATAGAAGTTAACGATAAGTCTATTGAAACATCCGAAGAGACTGAACAGTTTACAGGAAATTCCCTTTACACAAATAATTAGGGACGTAGTTAATGATAGGAACATCTGTATTTTAGTAGGTAACTCTCCTCTGCCTCTCGACTGTACACCAAATGCAAGTGAAAGAAAAAGCATTCGGTAGTTACAGGAGATAAATGTAGATGCAGAGCGTAAAGATAGTCGGGGACAGACTTTTGATTTTACACTTGTGCACTATAACAATGGGTGTGTAGCAATAACTCGGAAAAGTTATCTTGTACACAATCAGAAGGACACAGTTCACACATATTCTCAAGGAAGAACATACTAGTGATGTTATATAACTGTGCTGATAGCTAAAGGAAAATAATGTCAGAGGCCAGATGAAATATTCTATGGAGAGAAAGTTTTGTTTATAAGTATTCAGCCATTATTATGGTTATTATATCACTATTTGTAGTCTCTGCGCACTATGCTATAGTTTTATAGCTGTAGCGAAGCAGAACTTAGTTAACGTGATGTGATGCGGTGGTGGATTCTATGAGTAGCTCTAGAATGGTGGCTATAATAATTATATTATGAGATAGAGCTTTAGAGAAGAGCGAGCAGTAAGTTGAGACTGGGAAATTAGGTGAGTAGTGACTAATAGTCTGTGTCACAACTAAGAAAGCAGTTCTTTCTCTCCGTAGAGAGAGTTATTCATTATTATACAAAATGCTCTCTTCTATCTCCCTAATGTTATGAAATCAGGTCAAAATTAATGCATGTAGTAAGTAATCGCAGTAATGAATAGAGCAAAGTCATTATCGTTTGTTTTAATTAAATCATAAACGTGCATCGCATATACTTACGTTCTTTAATGCTACTGCCATAACTGAATTGCGTATCTTTAATAGAAAACTTCAAAAATCCTCAGTCTCACAACAACCAGTTATTACAAACACTTTTATTACGTGACCTTACCCACAAAATGGCAAGTGATGGAAACAATTACAGTGTATAAACTTATAAAGAAAAACGAAGCAGTTGATCCAGTTTTCCATAGGGGCTTAGCTTGTATGGTATAATTGCAAAAAAAGTTATTGTAAGTACCTTCAAGCATATAGATCGTATTGTGCTTATATCAATATCTACTTTTCTGCAATTATATAAGCTTACATAATATTCAATACGATATACGAACTATATAACTTACCTATAGGTATAGGTACTGATTATATTTTTGGCTTCTTTGTTAGATATTAATCAATTTCTCTGTGCATCTGTGCTTTATGATGAAATGAGAGAAATGAAGTAATGATTATGATTAGTTTCCCTACTGACAATATCAGGGGAATTCCTTTGCTATAGGTCCCTAAGATATTTTAAGCAGATAGGTATATTTTTGTTTTATGCTGATAGAATCGGGTGGAGATTTGTTAGTGGGTATCGCAGTAATGGTTGAGAAAAGACGAACTGCTTTGGTTGGCATATAGCACAGTAGGTCAAAAGAAAGCCATCACCTGCATATGAGAAAGAAATGTGGCTGAAACATAAATTCCGCCCCTCCTTGAAGTTGGGTCTTGACCTGGCCAATGTTAGTTGATGGGTTGGTTTGCCTTTTTTGGGATCGGGTTGTTGGAGGACTTATAATATTTGTAGCAATGCCCTTCCTCGAAGTTTACTTGAGTTAAGATTCACTTTCAGTAGTGAGGCAGAAGGGAGACAGTTATGAATGCACATTACTACGTCGGAGGAGAATGTATGTAGCAGTTAGATATAGCATTTAGCAATATGACGATGTGATATAACTGTGAAATATAGTTGGGCGGGCAGAGTCTGGAGGAATTGGAGTGGAATAAGAATGCGACAATAGGCGTAAGATTTTACGACGAGATAAAAGCATGATGGTGACGACTACTTGAGCTGCTAGGAATAAGAAGGAGAAATAAATAGATAGAAAGGGAAAGAAAGTCAAATCTAGCTGTAAGCCAAACCACGCCAAACGAAGTGAATGGAAGCTTTCCAAAGCAAACCAAACAAGTAGGTAAGTGTATATAGAGTTGCAATAGGAGTATCAACCCACCCAAGCCCCACTGAACTAGGAAAGTGCACATATTGTGCTAAGTGTAAATAGGATCTACGCTCTGTTGCTTGCTCTCCGCTATTAAGTAGTAGCTTATCGTTAGTCCAGCTATACAGAGTGATGGAGAAAGCCACTATGCCTACTACATGCATAATCTTTTCCATTCTCGCTCGACCAACTCACTTAGATTCAGCCTCAAAGCTACACTATACTACAACCCAAGTGTGAGAAAATAAAGGAATGGACCAAAATGAAATAAATACACTCATGTATGTATGCTTTATACACAATATCACTGTCTACTAGTCTTCCCATTTTATAAAACGAGATGTAGAACCCTCCTTATCTATATAAACCTAGACCAGCAATTTACTAGAATGATGTAATAATAATACTGCAGCACACAGCACTACTACTACATCTGTACAGATATACGGATAATATATATCTGAAACAAGAATACAATACAAAGTACTACTTACTCGAAACCGAAGATATGTCTGTAACAATTGAAAACACTAGCGGACATGATTTCAGTGTATTTGTAACAGTTTCATTTGACAAAACATTCTCTCGAATGTCTCTGCGTACTTTCTCCTTGTCAATGTATCCTATCAGAGGAGAGTTTTGTATTTTGTTTGTAGCTTGGCTTATTGTATGCATATTGGTCTGGTGTTGGATGTGAAATTGAGCTGGACAAGCTAAGAAATTGCAAGGCAGAGCTAGAGAAGTCTTTGTCGTCTGGACCCCAAAGAATAAACCGGAAATCCAAGACAGAATGGAAATGTTGGAAACCCATTTGTGGGTTTTTGGTAGGCTTAGCCTTTGTGACCTACTCCTGCATACAGAGTTACAATCAGTCTGACGGTGAAATAGATTCCTTGCTCCAGTTTGATTCTCACTCAGTAGCCACGGATGGTTAGGAAGATTCAGAAGACTATCGGGGGCATACGTACAGTAAAGTAAAATAAAGACATCAATGTCTTGCTGAGGGTAGGTTACGTAATCTATAGTTGCCAAATGCTAGAGTTGGTGTCAGAAGACCAAAGATAGGATTTTCTAGTTACATCAAGTGTGAAGCAAGATTATCTTGATAGTATCTTGTCTTGTCTTTACTTTGTCTGTCTTTGTGTAAAGACGGGTAGAACGCTGCTGCGTAGTAATCGTAATTGTGAGAGGAAGTATGCCAGAAATAGTTTGTGGTGTGGTGTATTGTATTTATGAGTGCATAAATGAATGATATGCATATCTGAAGATAATAACCGACTAGAACTATAATAACTTCAATTCATCTTGTTAAGTTGATCTGAGCATAGAGAGATACTTAGGCACGTAATCCACAATCATTTCTCATCTGGCTATATGCAAAATATTCTATTGTCTTTTAATTTTCCTTGCGTACTTACACCCATCTCACATAATCCAGACCGTGACTGGGGAAGAAAAACATTTTCCTTTTCCCTAACAGCATGTGCACCATGTTTCTATTAAGCTGAGAAATTTCATTGATTTTCCCATAACCCTAGTGTAGTGCAAGGGAATTTCCGAAGAAATTTCATTCCTTATTACATTATGACATTCCATTTATGACATTCGGCCCTATAAGTAAGTATGATCCGTATAAGTAATAATGTATAGAGCGGGGATGAGAACTTTCCGATGAAACGGACCGTTACTTTCAGTGCAGTGAGCGCTGTCTTTGCTCGTATGTTGTGCAGTTTTATTGTATTCCATTATATATTGTGCAATATAATATTGACTAAGGAGAGATACAAAAGCCGTTGCATCTCTATATTGTGGGATAATCGATTCTTGGTGGTTGGTTTACTGGAGTTCAGCTCAACTCCGAGACAGAAAAGTCGTTGAGAGTCTACCGATGGAATCCTTATAATATAAAACACTAACTCAACTGACAGAGAATACAACAAGGAAACCTTAAGTCACTCTATCTCCACTCATATATGCACGTTCCTATTTATTTCCCTCTGAACCTTTCCGGGATTCGGCAAAACAACTTTACCTGCAAAACCTTCGCACCACCGAAACACCTCAAATTGCTCTTCAATCTTCTCTGAACAGCCAGCGAATGGTTCATTGAAAATTCAGGGAGTCGTTGCCATACATAAAATAATGATACCACTAGTCTCTATATATAGTCTTTTAGTCATACACACATAATATCTGAAGGTAGAAGTGTTAGAAGTATATCAATTGATGCTGTCCTACTCTATTATAATGGCCGTATAAAGTTGGGGGAATTTTATTGTTTAGTTCAGATGCTCTACTGCACTACATGCTGCATTATACTTATGTAAAATCTACTCTGTTGCTATATCGTGTATTGCATTATTTTATATGATGCTATTTCCACGTTATTACGTGAACTTCAGATCCCCTATTTTATTCTAGTGCATACCACTATTTCTAGACTCTCAATTCTATTGCAACTAGTACTAAACTATAGAAGCACTACTAGCATTTACTAGTACCAACCGCCAATGGTACGTAATAATATTATTACGTAGCAAGGCGTTACTTGACTGGCTTTCCTTAGACTTTGATTTGCTTTCTTCTGATATTATTTAGTTTACTGGGACTGCTTTCTCTCCTTGCCCTGGCCTACATGCTCTCCGTTCTATATCATGGGGTAGTAGGTACAATTTTATAAGTAGGATGTGATTTTATTTGAAATATATACCAAGAACACATTCCTTCAGATTCTCCTCGAGGCTTTCTCCCTACTTTCTCCGTGTCTCTTCACTATTATACGTGCGAAGACGTGCTGTGCTCTAAGCTACGAAATAATAGTATGACCC
Organism: Tomocerus maximus; assembly: GCA_019776445.1. NCBI lineage: Eukaryota > Metazoa > Arthropoda > Collembola > Entomobryomorpha > Tomoceridae > Tomocerus > Tomocerus maximus. The sequence continues at coordinate 7,313 of JABASH010001016.1, forward strand.
AACCCAGGTACTACTGCATCTACTTGTAATACTAGTAAATGCCTACGAGGCTATAAAAAGATTCATTGAATACCTACCTACATCCTGAAGCCATACTACGACAACGCAATTAAATTCCATGTCTACTCTTTTCATATGCAGATGACATACGTACTTTGACTTTTCGTTTACAAGATTGACTCTCTCTATCAACATTTCCGACTTACCGACCGGATTTTGACAATCTCGAGAAAAATTGACAGAGAACCTGGCTTCACAGCCTCAAAAATATGTAACTGTTATTTCATGGAAAACAGTCTCGTCTTAATCCTGACTCACTCCCAAGTTTACACATCAAAAAATAACCTGCTGTCTATTCTATAAAAAATTCTGTTCTACGCAAGTTCTGAGTATGCATTACTAAAGTTGGATGCTGAAGATAATCGTATGCATACGTGTAGTTCAGAAATCAATAGCATTTCTTGACAATGAAAATTCGAAATTATAACGTTTATTTTTGACTTTCGGCAATTATTAGCTTTTATTATTATGTATTTGTGTATATATAGATAAGTAATGTCTGTACTTAAGAATCTGTTCTACATTACTGCACTTTCAAGTAACAATAATTGATTGATAATTTGTATAAAAACATAGGAACGTTTGTGAAATCAGTGAAGTTCGCGCGCACTGATGTGATAACCTTATGTAAATACGTACTAAAAGATGAATATAAATTACAAGTATACATAGCAATTATTATATAGTAATTAGAACAACAAAGAAATAGTTTACTTTTGGAAACAAAAGAGTCAAAGTCAATGCAATAGAATAGAAATTGTGCGAATGTTAATTGGCAATTTACATTCCTACTTTCCATATGGTTTCAAAGCAATTAAAACAGGACTTCATATAAATTAACAATAAAACAAAACAAAAGAGTAAGAAAACAAGTGACACACCAATCCATTGTCTACACTTTACGATTACAATACTTATTGCTGCTAAATTACAATTCGATTTGTCGTACCATAAGGAATTTACAGCATATTTTAAAATACAGTCATCATTCCTGTACTATTTGTAATCCTTATATATACTATATGTACTGCCTCAATAAAATGGTAAGTTATATGAAAATGTTTCTAATCATTATTAATTTCTCACTAGGATTCATAAAGAGTGACATGACAAATGTATATGGAGCAAGAATTAAATCGCACATAATATGATGGATAGGTATAGTTGACGCAATCTGTAGGTAATAATGTATTTCTATAAGTATTTAAATAACATCAATAAGTACTATTAGAGATGCACGTATTATGTATCATTAAACTATCTAAATTCAGTATAGCTGTTCACTGCATCACTGACCCAAACATACATAGTTTGCATTGATTTAATTGACAGAGAATGACTTTAATCATTTGGTATAGAGTGTATTCTCTTGTTTTTCTGACATTTGACATGACATAGTCATCAAATAAACTTTAGTGTACATTTTTAATATTTTTTAAAGTTACTTATAAACACAGCACTGACGACGAAAACACCCAGCGACAAGGACGACTTTATACAATACACGAAAGAACAGACATCGTGGACCGGACTAGACGGTGGAACACAAATATTTGGCACGCTACACCGTTTAACAACATAAAACACATGTACTCACAAATACACCACTATCTAAGTTACATAGTCTCTAATCATTCCATTAAACTTCTTATGTAAATATGTACATATAATATTTTCAGTCATTCTACATACTTTACAGCTTACACATGTACTGTACAATTAATGGATAAGATATTAATTAATGATAATAGCATAGCGTACCATACCACATCAAATCACACAGACGAATCAATAACCTAATTACTACACGTACTCATAGCTCAAAGTAATTCAAGTGGTGAAAGTAAATTAAATTCCCTTTGTAAACACACAAGGGAAATGCTCTACCATTTTAAAGACATAATTATCTTAGAGAACGAGATTTGAGCACTTACCTCTAATGCACATAAATTCTACAGACACAGTGTCATCATAGTATACAGTATTTAACAACAACTACTTAATCTACATTATGTTATACAACACTATAATTAGATTATCTTATATACAATATAATGTGTTCGTATAATATTTGTACAGATACATAATTGTTATGTACGTACATCCACACAGTACTCAACTGTGTGGTTATGTATAGCATTTGGTTTTATCTACTGGTATCATACAAGAATGAATTCCGGTTACCTCATGTTAATCTGAATGTACAACAACAGTAGATATAACAACAGTTGTTTTTCTATTTATTTACACAATATAAGAAGACATGAAGCAAAATCGGCAAAATGCCTTCAGTACATTATTAGAACGTTTGTGTAAAGGTAGTTTATAATGAATTTGTTTGACTTAATGTTATATGTTTGCATATAAGTACCTACCTACTTACTTATTCGTAAGGGTCCTATTAGACCATGGTAATATTCCGACGTTTGCTATTGACAGACGTTAAAGAGCCTTGGATATTGGGGTTGTATTGCATATGACTACCGCTATTTGTTGATTGCATACCCCTAGATACAAAATTGCTATTAAGTCTGTACGGGCCCCCGGCGAAGCTGTCAATTGTCCTGTAGTTTTCCTGGTCACTTTCGACTGGTGTGTCATAGTCGGTGGGTCCCTTTAGAGATTTGACTGTAGGATCCGAACTGCAGCTCTCGTAATCCGTTAGAGTAGGCCGTCGACTGCTGTCCACGCTCGTTTTCCGGTTGTTCTCACTAATCGATCGGAAGGATCTTGTGGACGAGCCAGGACTGCCATTACTACCCAAGTAGACATTAAACGGTTGCTGCTGTACTTGTACATTTTTTTCGCTATAACCATAATTTTGATGCTGTCCGTGATGCCCAGTGCCATTCGCAGGTTGAGACTGAGCGTATATACTTTGTCGTTTCTCATGTTCTTGTAGAAGCTCAGAGGCGGACCAGTGAATAGGAGCTTTTGTGTCGGAGATCGTTGAGATTTTCGTTTCAGTGGAGCCCATGCCTTTGCTATTTCTTCTTCTGTGGTAGCAGCACACAATGATGAGAATTAAGAGAATCAAAAACGCCAGACAACCTACAGCAATGAAGACGATTTCCAAACTGCTCAATTTATCTTCTCCGTCGTTACTCTTGGCCAAGTTATGAACTTGAGACTGGGAACTTCCTCCATAGGGCTCAGCTGGGGGAGCCATTGTTTTCACTCGGGCCACATTAGAATGCTTTCCAGAAATTCCATACGGATCGACAGCGACAACAGTCAGGTAGAATAGACCGTAGTTGGGTAAATTAAGCGACACATTGACTTGAGCGCCGGCTTGTGCGTCTTTGTTGTTGAACTGTTCTTTGAGAACAGGATTCGTGTCTAAATTCCGGGTGTAATACACTTGAAACATTTGCACCATCCCCTGATCGTAGTCATCTCCGGGAGCAGTGAACGAAAGAACAACTCCGGTGTCGTACGTACTCAGAACTCTCAGATCTCCGATTCGAGAAGGACGGTAGACCTCAGATGTTCTTGGGTTGCTAATCTTGATAATGTAGGAGGCTACTACTCGCTCATTAAACGGCATGATTTTCAGAGCCGAGGGCGACGACGGACTAAGAACACTGCCACAGCATGGTCCTGTCGTCTTCTTCCCAAATGAGTTCGAATCGTGTCCTATAAACTTAGACCGGTACGGAGACGTGCTCACTCTCACTGTTATGTCCAACAGACTGCTCTGGATCGATGCTGGTGGAACGATATACCGAGAATAAATCCCATCACCTCGCGTTAGATCCGCATCTACACACAAACAAAACACAAAACTTTAAACAATGATTACTTCTATTTGTACAATAGAGACGAAAGACAACAACCTTGTGCCTTGTTTTCCTATTATCTAACCAAAGTTTAATAGTATGACAACTTAGAAGGTGCTGAGTGAGGTAGTAGCCACTAGTATGTCTGCACACAAAATAATATCCACTTCAATGGCTATGCTGACAGATAATAGACAGCAGGAGAAAGTAATTCTAACTTTTCCCAACTAAAAACAATACTACGCAGTTTGTATAACCTTTGTTTTTCTACTGATATTCCATTCTCACGGAGGAATTTAAGGGAAAACTAACTTTCCTGATATGATAAACCTTGTTTTTATTGTTTCTGGTGAATTCATTTCAACGAACTAATTATACTAATTAGACGACTGAAAGCAAAGTAATTCTCTTCTTTCTTTGATTGTAAAGTAATTGCATGAAAATTAAAACACTAGTTACATAAATGCCATGATATCAAACATTATTCTCCCATTAACGTGCTCTACTATGATAAGTTACTAAATACTTTACAGTAGGAACAAATAGGTACATTGTAGGTACTTCAAAACTTTTGTGAACATTTTCCTGCACTTTTAGAATCAATTTTCTGCTCCACAAAACACAGTAGTATTTCTGAATTCTATTCATAATTTTTTATTTGTAAATAGTTTACGATATGACGTATGTATCCTGTGAAAATATCTTTGAGTTGGATAAACAGGGAACAATTCAACGAAAATCATTCCGTCTTATAAGAAACAAGTGAAGCAAATTCTAGTAAAATTGTCAGCAATACAACAAAGGAGATGGGAGTGAATGGTGGAAAAACGAACCTCCGTTTCCATTGTCAAAAAGTTTTACACTCCACTTGACAGTTCCAGCCAGAATGAGCGCTTCGACGTCTGCTTCGAGAACAGGTGAAGAGCCTCTTTTGACATCCGCGTAGAGAATGAGGGGCTTCTGACTCAAATTCACCGAGCGTGTTGCGTCAACATTGGAGAAAAGCTTGACGCTGAATTCTTCGTTGGCTCCAGAAGAACCGACTAAATACTCATTGGTGAGAACTTGGACAAAATGAGACTGATGACTGTCACCTAATCGTTGAATTTTGTAGCGCCAAATGCCCGGTTGATCGATAACAGCGTCGATTTTAATCACATTTATGTCGTGAGCCAATGATAATTGGTCTGTGAATTTAGTTCCGGATGGACTTGTCAGCTCCACTTTGTTTACTTTAGGGTCGATTGGGTTCGGAATGTAGATGTAAAACTCTCCAGGTGTTTGAGACGCGTCGAAACTAAACGATGACTCCACGAACGACGGGGCATCCCCTTTAAATTCTTCTTGGTGAATCTGTAATACAGACAACACAAATTATAGCACAAAATGCAATCAAAAAACGAATAGCAGCATTTATTAGTTAAATGCTCGCAAACTAATATTTATACCTAGCAATGTATCAAGGTCTTAACTCATATTATTCTTAACTCTCCCTACTACCTGCTGTTTTTAGTATAGATACGATGCGAAATACTAGTTGGTACTAATAAAACAATCTAATTTTCTCGATTGACCTACGAAAGTGCGTGTATATAGGTAAATTCGGTAAATATATCTAAAATCTGCATGAAAATCAAGTTTCTAATGATACTTTTGTATTAGAAAGCCATTTGAATGTATAAGGCCGAGGGTAAACTGAATCGCTAGAATATTATCACGAAAAGACGAGAGGAATAATGCTGACTGCCACTACCAACCACCATTAGTTCATCACTCAATGCACAAATTCATTTTCTGCTTGGATTGACTGACGGCTCCTCCGGTTCTATTTAGCCATTAGTATTAGCTCTTTACTTCTTCCCTCCCTCCATAAATATAACATCCCGACTAACTCCACTAATACTAAATATATCCACCGGGTAAAATGTGATCAGACTCCCAACACAACTATACCGTTTTAACGTTTTCCGCACCGATTCGGGATTCACTCAATTATGCATTTACGATATCAGGTACATAACTACATACTACAGATAGACTAGCACCGTATAACAGCTCAGCATTTAATATATAATACTTTAATTTTAGTGAGCTATAGGTAGGTAAGTCGTAATTTGTAAGGAACTACTTTTAGATTGGAACAAACAATTGCAGTCAATATTAACTCGAATCAAAATCACTGTCTTATTTACAGTAACAGGTTTCCAGGAATGTTCCTAATATTTATTTTGTTGTTCAGTTTGGCAAGTATTCCAGCATAAGTGATGCCAATGCCCAGCTAAAATAAATTATCAGCAGATACAAAGTATATTTAGTATAATACATGATGTACAGATTTGTGCTACTTAAGTCAAAATGCACATCTGTAGTATGTGCAATGGTTGTGCAGTATCTAAAACCAAACGAGAGATGTAATCTGTCTTATTTATTATGTCTTATTGACCTTAAACGAGTAGCAAAGACATTCTACGGCAATGGCAAAGTTATGTATTTTCGTGTTGGTAGTTTGGCTATGGAGAATGATACGTGCATTCACGTACAAAGCTCATTTATACTAAAAAAGTTTTATCCTCCATGAAATGTAAAAGCTACAGATTACAGATGGCTTCCCCATAAGTAGCTTAGCTATAAAATGAAAAATTATTGAAATAAATAGCATCTTGTTGCGTTATAGTAATAATGATGTGGTACGGAGCACTAGTGATCTTATAATATATTTTAATACTAAAATACATATACTAGTATAAATCATGCAGCCAAGAAATGTTGGCACACTTAGTTCAAAAAGTTTGGTTAATAAATTATTCTGGGCTAAACGCGTGGTACGTACGATAATGTACATTAATGCAAGGCATCCTTCCATTAAATAATGAGTGTACGTAACCACTGATGCGTAAAAATAAATGCGAAAACTTAGGAATCCATCGGAAAAGTCTTATATTACTTTTATCTACTTATGTACGCACTAGCAAAGAACTGTCGACAAAATGTAGACATAGTAGAATAATCATTTAAAAGTTTGTCTTTATCTCAAGGCAATTGTTATTTTTAGATAAGAGTTTAGCAAAAAATGGTGCATCAACCAAAAAACTATCGAAAACTGCGAAAATGTAATTTTTTGCTATAATTCCTGATTACTTCGCACAGTTGTGTACTTTATAGGAAAAAGGTGAAAATAGAGTTGTGTAATCCAATCGTAGTATGTACTATTGCATTAGGAGCACTAGTTAGAGTTATATTACCTTAGATAGTTATAGTTTAGTAGTTAGTTGCCTAACTAATTGTGATTGTGCTGAACTGAACTAGTTGTTGTGTGTTGGGTTGTCATGTCATGTCACGGCATGCAATGTCATTCCAGTATCTATTCTCATTCACGTAGAAAACAGCATTCCGTAGTTGGGCATTGGACAAAGAGCCATTGGTGCCTCTGCATGAAATAACGTGGAATGGCACGCCACACCAAAGACTTACATTAGGTTACGTGTGATTGTTCTACTCTCGTCTCGTCTACCTCCCTCAAATCCTCGTTTCCAAATAATGAGGTCAAACTAAACTAATTTCCTCTAATGAGTCGCTCAGTGTGCCTCCTCTTCCCTTGGCTTTCCTTTGAACTGGACTTGTGTTAGTTATGTTACGACTATGACGAGAGTGAATGAGGTAACAACATAGCAGGGTTGGTAGTTTAATTTGTGCCTAAAGAGTGCCTGATCTGGCGTGGCGAGTCTCCCAATTTATCATAACTCCTTCCTTTCTCATTCAATAATAAAAATAATTTCTTTCCGGTCTTACTATTATTAGTACTAACTTGCTAACTAACAAGGCAAATCACAAACAGCACAAGTCATGAATTCCTAGAGTAGGGATGTACATGCAGGTACTAAAGCAAAGGCCCTAACCGCGACTCCCAAATCTTATGAAGACTTATTATATCTATCATTTAAATAGGTATAGCTCTACTGTGATGAATACTGAATAATATTAGTTATCAAGTCTAAGAGAATGTTTACTTTGATATTCATAGGAATTCTGATTGCAGTAATAATCGAAATCTATATAGTTGTCTTTGCATATTATGAACTTCTTCATAATATGCTTCACTTGCCGAAATGAAAGTCCAGTGAGCTATAGACTTCATTTGGTCGTATGCTAATAGTAGTTGAGCTACTAAATAGTAGATATTATATTTATAAACCTCCTGCTGATTGCTGATAGTTGTTCTTGCGAGTCAAATCTGTCTCTCAACTTGCAATCAGTTTTCCTTAGGTCTCTGCAGTGAGAGTTACATAGAATGATGCTACTTTTCTCACAGTATGACAAAGAGTTAGCATGGTAAGCCACAAACTGTAAACTGTATGACTACAAATATAATTCGTAGGACGAGTGTGACAGAACAAGTTATTGCACTGCAGTGAACAAATATCCGATTGCAAAACTTGAAAGTGTATGTAATGTGACTCTAGACTTAAGTATACTGACTACATATTACATTGCAACAGAGCTACATGACATGAGGATAGTAGATACATTACATGAGTCAAACCAGACCAGGGCTTTGGATTCCAGTTGACTTGACTCGCCCCGACAGCAGAATTTCTGGACTTGCAAACTGGAACTTTCTCTTCGAAACTTTTCAAATCATATTTCAGCTACAGTAAAGTCAACTCTAGTTATGAATACATTAATAGAAACTCGTGTCGAGTCACAGATAAAGCTTTCCTACAAGGAACATAAACCCACCGTACAATTCCCTTCCGTGTACTACACACTATGTATACAAAATACTAAGTTCTGCGAAGAAACCAAGCCCCAATAGGAGTCTAGCACTACCTAAACTACTTATTGTCAACTACTTCCTATCTGTATTATGCAGTGCAAATACAAATAGAGACACACATCGTATTTTCTGCCATATATTCATAAGACTGACACACACTCGTTCCTGAAAGCTAAACCAAACCACAGGATTTCTCAACTTTTTTACCCCCGAAAATAGGCACTTGTAAACATCAAACTGGAAGAAAACTATTGTGACTTTCTTCCCTACTTTCTTTTCTCAATGTCTGCCGACTTTCTCTATTCTTCCTTCCTTGAGTTTCCTTGGTGTAAATATGAAACCTTAATTCGGCTCATTTTGCTATTGTCCTTTCACTTGTACTTTCCCTCCTTTAGTTCCCTTTCCCCACATACATAAGTTAGAAACATACTTTTTCTCGAAGTGGAGTATCTCCTATCGTCTTCCTGAATACCAACAGTACAGACAAAACTCTTTACTTTGTTGACACTAACAAGAGTATCTGAGACCGGGTTTTGGGTTTGTAGACAAGACAGCGCTTTCTTTTCTTCAATACTTTCTGTTTGTCTTTCATTTACCAAAGTTACGAGAACAGTTGGAAAAACTTGCACAATACATACTTACACGCTTGCTTGTATACCAATAGCAATACTTACTCCACTTGCATACTCCTGTCAAGTGCCCGTAACTTGTACTACTTATACATTCTTAAGTATATATATTTGGCCCTTTTCAGCTTAAAATACATATTATATATGGTAGGAAAACAGAGAAGGAAAAAGAAATTCACAACACTGCATACTCCCATCTATTAATAATGCTAATCATAGTACATCTAATATTCAGAAAGAAGTATTGCTGGAGAGGAAACTTTTTAACTTACCAGGACAGGCCACCTCGGTGCAATTCCTTTAGTGTAGAACCGTTGTATCTCCATCATTGCATTAACAAGCTGGATGTACGTGGACATGTGAGACATAGTTCCAACTCCAGTTTCACGAATGGCAAAGTGTGGGCTATTGGTGCCTTGGGAGAGGGTCGAAATCTTTCCATCGCCAATTGAGGGATACTCAATAGTGGCAATGGACACTTCTTCCTGTCGGAGTAAATGAAGTGAAGCCTCCAGGTCCATGGGGGATATTGTTCCCTGGCTAATCAACACAATCACTGACCCTGCCACTCGCTGTCCATTCCATTTCAGCATCTAGAAATTATTTTATTTCATTAGGACATGTACATTTTATGTATTCTACAAGGTACTGTTAGACTCTCTATTTCACACTATTCCCACCACGATCAAACCAGACATTGTTATGTATGGAATGCATGCATGCACAGTTACTGTGCAGTGTGCAGTTTTATTTGAGGAACCCCATGGAAGAAAAGTACCTAAGGAGTAGTATGGTTAACTCTTTAAATACCATATACAGATAACAACGTAACTAACTCCATTAGTAGGCATATAACCAACTTAATGTAATTCCGTTCCTTGCGTTACATCTCAGTAAAGAGATACAGTTTCAGTACATAATGATATTATTGCATTACATTGATTGCTTGACTGATTCCTTTGCGAAGGGAGAGACTTCCACTTGTATCAATGCTGGGGTAGTTAGGCAATTTATCTGCCAGTGTGCCCCTCAGGCTTTCATCCAGACTCGTCATGTTAGCCAAAATTCGGATGTCCGTGTTGACCGTCATTAATCCTATTTGAGTCCCCGTTGGCAAGTCATATTTGATAAATTTTCGGATGGCCAGTTTCATGTATTTCCACACATCCTTTATTCCATAAAAATAACAGAATCAAAATTATTTAGTACAAACCTTTTTCGACTGTAATATCCAATGAAATGCAAGTCTATTGTTCAAACAAAAAACGACAACGAGTCACTCACAGGTCTGTGTACTTTTATTTCCACTGCTCTTCTCTATCTCTTAACTTATTGTCAGATAACCATTGGATAAATATAATAATGCACACAAGACAACAAGCGTTTTACTTATATCATTATATGGCTTTTCCATGCGTCCTGCACTCTATAACATTTGTTACAGTATAGAACACTATGATGTGTCCTCCTATTATTACTGCTTTTAAAGCATGCAATATTTATACGGATAAACATTATATATTTACAAAAGGTGCATTGTGTAAGCCAAGTTGAATATTTTCAGTTTGACTCAACATGCAGCACAAGCACAATAATAAAAGAACTGCAGTCAAACCAACCAGAAGCTTGTCATCATTTTTCAAACAGACCAAAAGATATAAAAGGCAATAGCAAATACTAGAGGCACTCGAATCCTCTTCACGTCAACTTGTCCACACGGTAAACTGAGCATTAGTCTTCTTCCTGTAGCAGCAAGTTTACATTTGCAGAAAGAAATTCAACTACTATTCCACAAAAGTGTATAGAAAAATAAGTATAAGCATGCTTATCTCTGGCAAAGAAAGAGTGTATTATATGATTAACTCGTCCTAGGTACTTTTTTATTGGATTCCGTATTATTAAAGAAGCATTACGCTTTTCCATATTACATTATTTTTACATAGAAATAAAACCAGAACTCATGCCCAAGGGCGTTCCTGGCGAAATCCATAGTTATTGCATAATATTTAACACATTTTCAATACTTGTCACACGCGTACACATGCAGGATATAAAGTATAAAGAAACGTGAATTAGACAATTGAAAAAGTTGGAAAATAATAGTTAAAGTTATAATGACATCGGAACAGAGTTAATAACAAAATGCTGCTTGATGACACAATGGCAGCTGCAGTTGCTGTTTTAGTGAGCAGGTAAGCCACATTTTATTAACATGCCAAAAACACAAAGTAGTAAGTTGTGCTAAATAATAGAGTTGAGAGAGACCATGCATTTGCTGATATTATACCTTTAAGCATGTAAATTATGTATTCCTGGTAGCTAGAAATAGTTTAGCAGTTCAGTTGTGGTGCAAGTAAATTGAATCGGAATGACAATGTCGAGTAGAGTTTTCGAGCTGAGTGAGAGTGGAGTCAAAGCAAGTCAAGAGCATGAGATAGAAAAGAGTGGCTGATGTTGACGTTCACAACATAAAATAATGCTCTTGGCTTTGACTGACTTTAGCATAGAGTATAATGTGAATAGAATAGCATTTCATACAAACCAAAGCAGGAGACTAGAATGATTTCGAGTTTAGAGCGAGCAAAAACATATTTCCGACACAGTGAGTGACATTGAATAGAGAAAATCGTTTCTTCCTTTAGAAAACGTCATACCCGTAAATTCATGTTTCCGGTTTCCTCGACTAATAATACGAACCGGGGCTGGGTGAGTTGTTTCACGACGAATTCCGGCGTCACTCCTTTGCCGTTCCTGTGCAGGTACATAAAAGACCAATCGAAAAACTCATTAGGCTCCTTCATTTATCTGATTTGACAAAATGGACTCATTTAGAGGAACAAACGAGCGAGGTACAGAATTAACTTAACTTCGCTCCTCGATTAAACAACTATACCAAATCGCTAGCTATACCTTTATTCTGCACTACTGCACTCGCACTTGGCTTGACAGTTTCACAGTCTCCAATATCACCTCGTACGATTAATACTTCACATCGCCACGACTTACATTTACAATCCAAACTACTCAACCTATAGTATACTCACCTAAAAATATATATTCTTTCCATGCAAACATAGGGCTTAGCTCCCTAAACTAGATGTAAACCCCGAATTCCATTTTAAAAAGCCCCACACTATCGCAATGTATGTGAATGCGATTTGAAAGTGTACATGTGTATCTACTGTAGTAGAATTATGTCAGCTAATACGAATACTCATGTTATTTACTACTAAACACACAAAGTGCCATGTAGTAATCACAAAGTAAAATAGGCACCTGCAAACTAAGGGCAGATAAGTGATATGCGTTTGCATTTAAATACGTAGGTACCCATAGGAAATAGTAGAGGAGAGCGTAGGTAAATGTTGTGTAAAGCCATATAGGAGGGACGGGAAGTTTAGCAGGTAGTAGTTAGATATGTTTAAAGTGCTTTATACTCAGACTCACACTTTCTGGCAGTGCCATGCCACCATTTGCCATGTCAGCCATAACATACGCAGTAGGTAAATATTGACATTTGTGCTGAGGGGTTCATTTTCATTTTCATTTGAGTCTTGTTGTGATTGTGAGCTAGCATGATGATTACTTGAATAAATTCCTGTTCTAACTAAGCTTAAAACCTTATCTCCCTTTTTCATCATGTCCACATCCACTTCCACAGGAAACTACCTGCGACCTGCCTTGCTTGCTTAGTGACTCTAGTGCACTGTAGTGTGTACTGACTTTGCTTTTCCTTTCTATATGCAGACCTAAATGCATACAATTACACTATACTACATAAGTAGAACATTATTTTGCTTTATGTATCTACGTATAGTACTTATATCTACATTAGCTATAACAATAAGTTCTTAAAACGCAACTATAAAGCCCATATTTACGTCACACCAAGCTTTATAATATGCAACTGACTTGGATGCATAGCTACTTTACTATTGTAATAATGAGCTTGGAATGCCTTCTTGCTGTCCATACGTGTGCTAATGGATTTTGCAGTGTAAAGTAAAGTAGTGCATTGCATCGCAATGCATAACCTTAATGCCTACATCTGCAGGACCCTTTTCCGTTTTTCTTGTCTTCAGTTATTATGTAGCAGGTAAGTATTTTATAATGTAAGAGCTTTCCTTCGCGCTGGTTTACATAAGTATATCACTAATAATGCACATAGTAATATAATGGTAATGTGTATGCTTATAACAGGGTTGGATATACCTACTTGAGTACATATTTACCGACCCAGAGAGAATCTAGACTCATTTTGAAGAACAATGGAATTATAATGAAACAGGTCTACCGTTATAATGTGTAAGGGAAGCAAGACAGTTCACAGTAGTTCAGCTACTTCACTATGAAAGTCTCCAAATCAAAATAATGTAAATCTCAGCCTGGCTTGACTTGGCTGTGAACGAGCTTTGCTAGGCTCTTGCCAGTCAATATTTCAAGAGGTGGTGACAATCTGCTTGAATAGAATGGGAATTTCAGTCAAGCGACGTACTTACTTATGCAATAGTTTAGCAATGGCACTGTGTCCTATGCCCTGATACTTACTAATGCTAATACTATACATATAAATGTATGTATGGGGGTATGTAGAAAGTCTGCGAGCTCACTATGAATAACAGTTAGCTGGTATGGTAAGTAGTAGACTAAAGTAACATAACATAAGGCAATGCTAGAGAGTCAACCAACGGCGACAACGGCAGGCGAAAATGAGAGCGAAAAACATTTCGCCGAATTTACGACAATGACCAAAGAAGTAAACCTAGTGTGAATTGAGGTGAGGGAAGAAAGGTAAAACTAAACTAGTAAAAGGTAGTATCTCTGTCTAGGAAGAACTCGAGGAGAAATGCATGGAGATTTTATATAGTAAAAGTGGATTTCTCCTTCCTGGAATCGAGTCAGAGTAGCATTCTCCATGTAGGTAATAGAAAGGGTACGATATGTGCAGGAGATGAGACGTAAGAAGATGCTAAACACAGGAAGAAGGACAATACGAGGACATAGACGAGCCCAACCAACCAAAAGAGAATAGAATCCTCTCTCCTATCAAGAAACTTTGGTAATGGTGGCAGAGACTGGAACGGGAAACGGGGAAATGTCACTGCTGTCACACATAACATAACAAAAGTACTCAAAGCTTAAGTAGACACTGCCACTAGATAGTAAGTAGCAACGTAGCTAATGTAATATACAATCTAAAGTAATGTTCCAACAATAGGACTATAACTACTACGGACTCTTTTCGTCTCAACACATACGAACTATCTTAAGGTATCTCAACACTCTCTACCCACTTAAAGGCTGCAAACCAGACAGACATAGTACATTGTTTAGTTTAGGCTAAAACAAGATGTACTACATACCAGAAGTGTGGAGATAGTTGTAAATAAATATAGAGGGAAAGGAGACACTCTCATAATATCTGCACAAGAGGCGAAATAGAAGAACGAGCCTCAAATTTCGACTCGAGATAAGTAAAAGGAACGAGGACAAAGAATTGGGTACATTAGAATGGAGTGGTGAGGTGACCTGGGCTGAACTTAACTCAACTGTTGGAGTTTGAGTGGTCCTGACTAACTATATATTTCGGAACATAAAGAACTGTATACTTTATATCTAAGAAAGCGAAGACCATATTAAATGTGATGTGATTTTCTATGATAATGTAAAAGGAAGATTCGAGTCATACCTGGACGAAGAGATGTTATGGAAATCTGGATGAAGATTCATGATTTCAGACACGGACTTTTTGTCGCACAGGAAATTTTGTTTCGTTGGGGCGATGCGATTGTGAGTGAAAGAGTCGCAGAAAGTCCTCACATGGGGCAGGTGGGGGTGGGACATGATGGAACTCGTAATGTTCTCATTGTCCGTGGGTGATGGCACGAACACGCAATTGTTCCCCGTTGGATCGTTACTGTTGCAGGAGCCCGACCTGCATGGATGTCACAAATAAGAAAAATCGTCATCGTGCCCTTTTCTCATAATTACTACTAGCATCGCTCCACTCTCATTAAAAATCCATAATCACGCTTTTCCATCCTATCATCATCAACATTCTATTATCTTCTCTCCTCTCTACTGCAGTCTTCTATTATTTCACCATTGTTTCTTCTTTTCTTTTACAATCTGACGATAACGATGCTTTGCTTCGTACTTATGGACTTACTTACCTACTCCTTTCAGCTCCGTCCTTTTACACCCACAATAATGTTCGAACACTTATTGCTTGTCTAGCTGTCTGTATAATTCTAATGCGTACATAAAATACATTAGTAACTACACAATATACTAAATATAGTTTTTAATGTGTACTAACCTATTATATTTATTTCTTAGTCAAGCTGCTGTGTTATACTTATGTATCAAGACTTTGCTATACATTACATAATGACCTATATATCTATATAAGTTACAATATAAATCATATCATACAAGATTGTTGAGTACTTATCTATACAAAATACCTATAGTATATCCCCAATAGATACACACCTCAATTTCTAAAAGGTTTTGGATTAAGCAATTAGACAGCTAAAACACATGGCTACTATACAATAATGGTCTAGATAAAATGTAAAATGTAGTACGGATTCCAAAAAATTAGATTCCTATGTAACAAAACGTACTCTGATATAAAAAGCTAAAGAATAGAAAAAGTACGGAGCGATGAAAGAGAAATAGATTAGTAGAGGACTGTAAGAGGCGAGAAAAAACTCGACTGCAGTTTTTTCGCTTAAAGAGAGAAAAGGAAGAACATTATTGTCGTTAGAGCTAACTAAAGTAAAGTAAGCTGGGTCATACCAGTTTCCTTTTAATGGTCGATTTGTGCATGAAGTTGCCTTTCGCTCATCCTCTGTTCGTCTGCCATTCCCACTGGTTTCCAAGTATGATATTGGGTAGATCGTGTCGTTCTCGAAGCCAATTTCCTCAAAGACTCCGTAGCGAAACTTGGCCCATTCGTGTACAAAAGCCCGGTCTAAACAAAATCGAGTCAAACAACAATCTCATAAGTCTTCATCATATATATTACTCATTAGTTATGGCTATGTGCTTTGCACTATGCACATAAGAGCTTAATAGAATGGTTGTTACTATTACCGTTCCACTCTCGACTGGTCTAGTTTACTTAGACTATCGTTTAAATTTAGAGTTACTAGCTAATACCAACCTGGAAAGGATATTGGAGGAGAGGAGTAGAAAACAATAACACAGCGGCAAGAAAATAACATTATAATAAAATATCAAAATGTAATAACATGCTTTTGCAGTGTTGTTGCTCTTTAAATCTTCTCTTTGCTTGCGCATACATACTAATATGATTAGTCCTGGCTTGGTTTATATTTGTACTTTATGTACTATACCTATGCAGTATTGATAATACAGTTCCCTAGTCTAAGTAGTTCGCATCGTACTACTGGAATGGGGTAAATGTACCTCTACTATCTGAATGAGTTATAGATGAGATTGGCCAAAACGCTAAAATTCTCATTGTGCGTTGGCAGTTAAGTTATGTTTCTCTGCAGTTTTGGCTACCTATATGCGTTAAATAAACTACGTTTACATCTAATGCAGATTGCTTTCAATTCCGAACCAAACCAGAACAAGAGCAGGTCAGGTAAGAAAACGAAAGAACAAAATAGCCAAAGCCAAAACTAAGGAAACTATTTACAGTCGGAATGAGCATTCCCATTGTATTGTGTTTTAGTACGAGTATTCTATAATTCCCTACCAACTTCTACTTAATGCTGGCCATCACTCTCAGTCTCAGACGCTACTAAGAACCGTGCAATTTCGGGGACTTTTGGTTACAAGGGAAGGAACGAATACGAACTGCGAACCCATTTACATTCTAATTTTCCTTAAAGTCTCGAATAACAAGCTTGCAATGAGTCCTTCTCACGAAACGCCGAATAGTTCAGTGGAAATGCACTAGACTACTAGCTTACATATGTATGTAGTCTGACGTTATGCTCTTCCCATTACTCCAATCGAAATGTTAGTTCCTCTACTATAACTATATAATCCTATAACTTCCTCCTTTGATATATTCCACGAAATAAAAAAGCTCATTCCTTCCTCACTACCCTTTGGTCGCTAGCTAAACACATCTCCAATATATTACCTATATAAGCATAAGCTCTGAGAAACCTGCAGAATTCAATACAAGAGAATCTTCAGATTCTTCCCTTCTAGCAATACATTTATGTTCCACTATTATTTTTAAATTGCTACTTACTATAACTTACAAAAGAGGAAAACCTCCGCGTACATTGCAATTTCTCTATTGGACTAATTCTAGTACCCCCTCACTTACATATTAAAAATACAATTAAAAGAATTTCTGTGGGTATTATGCACTCTTCTTCGTATTGCTGTTTGAGTGTTGAAGTTTCTATCTGTTCCTAGTAGCTATGTTAAGACGAGACTTTCTCTTATTACAAAATCCTAAACTAGTTTACTGTAACAACTCTGCCTCAGCTATAAGAACTTTTACTCAACCGTTTTCTACACAGAAGATACAAATGCACAAAATGACTCCTGTGTATCTCTACAAATTTTGACTATACAATCTATATGAAACTATATCACATTATCCTACTATACAATGCCATATCACTTCATTTTCCAAATACTATATCATAGTTTGGCCAGCACTTCCTTATCTAGTTGAAAATTCAATGTAATAGTAAATAGAGGGTATAATACAACATGCCATTCTATCTCCAAATTCGCAATTCCATACTTAAAGTTAGAATCTCTTGGTGAGACACACTACATCACTTACAAACCACTTTCAGACATAAGGATACATCGTCCAAAAGATATTTATAGCCATTATAGCCTCCGACAGAATGTTGTAGAGTGGGATTTTAATAATTTCTATAGTGTCTTTATTAAAAGGGAGTGAAATTATTATTTATGAGATTGAAATGGGGGATTTACTTAGAAATTATGAAGCAATCTTAGTAAAGTGTGTAAAAAGAGCCAATAAGAGTAAATGGGAATTTCGCAGAGTGAAAAAGGCTATGGAGCAGTATCTCCCCGAAGTGTGTACAGTAGTTTAGAAATGTTGATGTTGTTTGGCCATAATTTCTTGTTTACCTGGAACACTGGGGCCCATCTCGGTGTCATTGTACTGCAAAATGTACTGGTGTCCTACGGAAATGAAATCCCCTGGTTTGGTGCACCCTTGAGACTGCTGCGTGAATGGCAAATGCCCAAAAATCGGATGTTCTCCGCCAACTCGAAAGTCTGCATCAGCAATTGAGCTGGCAGAGGTGTGTTGGCCGACAGGGAGCATCTTGCCACAAGCCCGAGAATCCCAGCTCGGCGGTAGAACGACCACAACCCGATGAAAGTACGCTCGGCCTCTTGTAGCTCCGTTCAGGTACTCTGAAGCGGAAGTAAAGATTCCCTGCAAAGACAAAAAACCATTTATCAGTTAACACGAAACGAACGAACCCGAACTCAATTCAACTCCCGTACTATGTACCTAAGTAGCATCATGTTGTAGAAAGTATGCATGTATTCTGTAACCGTAGGACCGTAGCGCTGAGTTGCAACCAACCGAAGGAAGTAGAAGTAGCCAGCCCAATACCACAATCACTTTGATTGATTCTCACACCAGTGCTCTTGACAATATTTCAGCCGACGACATCACATCTCTTTTTGTCTTTTGCACTACCAACTCCAATTCTCCCCTATAGTATCTTTGCAATAAGATTTAGCTCTAAGCACTGTAACGTAGAGCCTACTCACTTGACTCGGCTATAAATACTTCCCGCCTTATAGTTTTAGTTTCCATAAAATACACTTACACATATTTGAATTCTTAACCTCTCTCCCATTTTGGCCATTAACTCTCAGATAACTGCAGCCTTGCTCTTGATTTGTTTTACTATTTCCTCCGTAGATACGACATTAGCTATAGCTCGCTACGGATGAGGATGTATTTAGTCAAACAGTCCTAGAAGATAAATTCCTTAGTGTCTTAAGACTTAAGCTCTTGGTCTGATGGGAATTGCATTGCACAATAGCACCTAACACTTGTAGAGAGGACGGATTTATAGACACTATAAGTAGTATGCTATACCTATTTAACAATTATTGCACACTTTTTGCATTAGATTACATTATTATTATATTACTCTATTAGGTATCACATGATCTTTCCCATTACAGAGAACATTATCTGATATCACACCTCGTCCATTCACCACAAATACAATGGTGCCTCCATAAGAATGAACGTTATTTTATGGTAGGAACGCACACATAAATGTAATCGTAACTATGCAATGCAACAGAGTAATCGCTTCCTACTCTCATAAGAAATATAATTCCCACCGTGTACTACATCCTGTCCTGAGACTTGAATTGACTTGTCTTGACAAAACATCCGTTGCCAGCAATTGCATTCCTTACAAAACACTCTTCTGGTTATCATGAACACCTAATCTAACCTAACTGCACAGTTTTAATTCAATCTTTCATTCAGATATTGCATATTAAGCATTTATGACTCTTACAATTTGCAAACACCACGATATTGTTCCACATGCTACATGCACTTAATCTTATTTACATCTATCCGCAGTGCACGTGAAAAACTTCAGGCTGATAGACAACCTCCTATGAAGGCATCTTTCGATGCAGAGGTAGCTGAATTCCTCGGGGTCATAAAAGGTCAGTAACTATCCATATTTGACCTGCATTATAGGTCTCGGAGGGGAGTTTCAGATTAGCACAGTAGTTGTGGCCTATATTTTTATTGTTACGCTTTATTGGAAGTACCACAGTACATTGAGATAAACCGGAGTGCATGACATGGACCAGTAACGTTTCTGTTATACACAAAACCACTATAATATCATTTTTAATGTACTCCGTTGGGTTTTACTATACCAAGAGGCAAATAAAATACTGACTTACTAAAGTAGAAATGACATGCATAGAGGGAATCGATGGGTACAAATATTTCTATACTGACTGGTCGTTACAGTGCTATAGTTCTGCAATTTCGATCAAATAATAGAGAATCTAAAATAATATATCTAAGAAATGGAATGGACATACACAACATGTGAACCTAGCCTTGCAAATAAAGTATAAAAAAATAATGTCAGCAAGGATGAAGCAGTGGGAGCTGCTGAGTTAGAGACTGTGTGGTTAGCAGTAGCAATGGCACTACTTTATCTTCAATATCATAGCAGTAGTTTTGGCGTAAGTACCGTTTGTGGTTTGGTTTTGTGTGATCTGGTCTTGAAGTCTGTAAAGCCAAAAGCTACTGCTCTAATCACTTTATATAGCAAAGAATTTGATAAGCATCTAGAGCTTAGATGCATACGCTTAGAGCATGGTGTAAATGTATAAAAGAATGGATTCGGACGCAAAAGGGTATTCGTACAATGCAATTCAGTTGAAATGAATAGAAAAAAGAAGTTATAAATTGATCAGAAGTGCTGGGAGCAATAATTATCTTATGGAGTTAAGTAAATGTT
Organism: Tomocerus maximus; assembly: GCA_019776445.1. Lineage (NCBI taxonomy): Eukaryota > Metazoa > Arthropoda > Collembola > Entomobryomorpha > Tomoceridae > Tomocerus > Tomocerus maximus. The sequence continues at coordinate 28,059 of JABASH010001016.1, forward strand.
AAACGAGCGAAAAGATTACTTACACATAAGTCTATTAGGATGACGAGGTAGGTAAGTAATGTATAGAGATAGGATTGCTATAATAATAATGAGTAAGTCTTAAAGACAGTGCTAATGTTTCTTGAGGTAAGTAAAGTAGTATAATGGAAATGGGAATTGAATTCCCACGGGCGAAGTGCAATTAATTTTTTCTTTAATCATCTCTTGCTCATTGAATTCAGTGCGTGTCACTCTGTCTTGTCTGTCTGTCGCTCTTTATTCCACAAGAGAAACCGATAGGAGAGTTAAAGGAAGCCATGCCATAAGCCAACCGACGAAATCACATCGACAAGACATTCAAGACAAGGCTAAAAGCTTCTAGTGAACCTTTGAGACATTAAAAGTAGTTTGTAGGCTGTAACTGTAAGTTACACAGTTGAATGGTGCGTATTTATACGAAGATAACTTTCCGAAAAGTACAGTAGTAAAAGTTTAAGTGAATAACTATCTAAGAACTCAACTGAATGATTATGGACTGGAGAAGAGAACTATTCATTAGTTAGAGTAGTCAACTTTGAATTAACAATTTCCAGATATACAAACTGAGTAGAGTAAGTAAAGGTACCTTCTTCACTTAGGTAATTCATTCCCCTTTATAATTTACAAAGATGTGAGTCAGAGTTTAGTGCTGTGAGATAACTCACCAAATACTGCATAACAGGTATCTATCTCCTAATAAAGTAAAAAGGACTGGATAGACGCGAGCAATTAAAACTATGTTATGCACTTACTAAACTACTCATTTGCGGTATGTTTCACTAGAATCTCTCATATTGTGTAAGATTTAACTAGGACACTTCCATACCTCCTACCATTCCTACTGATGTACATGCACACACAGAAGGAGAACTTGTCTCACTCGACCCTGCCTGGGTAATGTTCTAAGTTTCCTATACATGTCTCCCTCTCAGCCTCTTAAAACTTATTAGAATTAGCCGAGAAGGAAACTGACGTCTAGTCAAAGTCAAGTGAGAGAGCATTACCAAATGTCTAAGTACCTCTACTCCTCTAAGATACATACATATGTCCAGACAGATAGAGTTGAAGTGTATGCACAGAGCACATACAAGGAATTCTAAATGGAAGAGTAAAGTGCTATGGGAAAAGAGTTACACCCTCAACTCAACTTTAACTCAAAAGCCTTCACTTCACTCAAAAAAAGGTTATTTCAATTCATTTCAACTGAGATCAGAGAATTCTTTGCCTTAATGCATTATGTCCTCTACCTACACTTATACTGGCAATCACGGATATTACTAAGACATTCGATTTCGTATAAAAAAGAAAAACTTGTTAAACAAAAGTTAAAGATTCAATTCATTGCTTTTGGCTCACTGATAATCTTTGCAATAACTCATAGTCATAAGCGTTAGGTACATTACATCATTTGCTTTACTTTATTTTTCTTTCCTACATTGTAATAATATTCCGAAGTGAACTGCCTACTAAAGAAGACAAGGCGTTAGGTGTGATGGATTAGTCGCTCAGAGCATTTCCAATACAGGACGACAGTCTGTATCTCTAGTGTTAGATTAGACTTGACTACGCGAGAGATTCATTGCTCATCTATCAGAGAACAGATAAGAATACTTATTCACTACAAATATAATACACAGTATAGCAATATCGATAACCAATATTGATACTATAAAATGTAATCCCATCTTTTATATAAGTAGGCATATCAGGGAAAATGCTTTTATTTTATAACTATATCTAATTGATATTACATTTTACTTCCAAAAAATGTTCGCGTGTTATAAAGCTTAGGTTAGCATGGCTATGCATGCCTTAACTTTCGGCTTTTTTAAATTCTATAGCTTTGAGTCATTATTTTAAAAAGAGATTCCTGTGAATCATATCTTTGGTGTTATGTTGGTTGCTGCTTGGAAGTGTTGTGCCATGAATGACTATTGGGGCTAAAAGACGAAGAAAAGCTCTTGCTATCTGTGTTTACTTATACAAGTAGGGAAAATAGACTTCCCTTGACGTAACTTTGCTTAAGCTGGCTTACGTATGATTAGGAGACAACCTCTGAAACGCTAAGACACCTTTACTTCCCAGCATAGCAGTTTGATCTGACTGACGGAGTTGATTTGATGACTAGAGGCGCACTTGCCCTGTCTCAACGAGACCTGAGCCCATCTCACAACTTTTGCTTTTAGTTTTTTCTGGGTCGAAGTCAA
>JABASH010001017.1:0-30281 GCA_019776445.1 Tomocerus maximus
ACTCAAATCTACGAATCTACACTTATACTCAAATCTACGAATCTACACTTATACTCAAATCTACTCGCGATGCGGGTGGACCACTACCATATTTTAGATTTGTATTAGGGAAGGATTTACTGTACTGAAGATTTAACAAATATTACAACATTACTAAGAAGATTTGTAAACTCCAATGTCGCTGCCATGTAATTGCAAGCAGATGTAGTTGAGAGAGTCAATTCTTCCAGTATTATCACTTCAGATAACTCAGGACATGAATGTAAGATAATAATTTGTTTTATGCCTTATTGTTAGTATTTTTATGGCACTGACAATGTATTTGAACCTTTTCTCAATTTCAAAACTTTGCTCATTCATGCTTGGGTTTATGTTGAGCCATAAGACATTGTGTCTATAAGTGATAGGACTTTCTCTCGCCCTTAATACAATGGCTTCCAATTTACCTTATGGTTTTATTGCACTTTTTGATTGCCGATATGGTAATAGCCAATATATAAGTACCTATGACATTACGTATTTTCCATAAGGAAGCTGTAACTGTACTTGTTCTTTTCCTAAATGTGAGTTTGCCTTAGACGATACTGGTAGTGGGTCCATAATATTATTATGATCCGAAAAGTCATTTCTGTTTAAGAGTCCATAGCATCGGATATTCTGTATCTCGTATCATAATGTATGAAACATAAAGCAGGCACTATGGCATGCCTACTACTACTCCGCAGTGGTAAATGTAATTTTCGTGAATTTTACATGGGCTATAAGTATCAGTCGAACTACAATAGCCACAGCTTCATAAAAGTAATGTCGTATACAATCTAAAAAGTTAAGTATGGCTATAGCACTATTATTATGTTTACTGTGTATGCCAATCTAGTTTCAAGTGACACATCCATATTAGAATTTTACAGACACGACTTTCTATTTGCAATGTGTCGGTTATTGCCATTTCGTGTAACACATGGCATTTACAATTGAACAGTCCCCGTCCTAGTCAAATAATATACGTTCCCTTCTCATCGTGCGATGTTTATAAAATTTATTTACTTTCATCCACAAAGTTGATAAACTCATCTACTGTCTACGAATACTCCACTATCTAAACAGTACAGGTTTAGAATTAGTATTCTGACAGCATGTATTAGTTGTCTATTGGGAATTTAGATTTACTCCAAAACGCAACTTCTCTCTAGTTTATTAATTAAGTCTAAGTGTACATAATGTTCGAGGTTGCTTTCTGAAGAGCATTTTCCGATAACATATACTTGTGTTATGTATTCATAGCACAATTTAATACCCTGTTGTTTATACGCTTTAACCTTATACATATACCTGCTTTAATTTATTCTCATTACTGCAGGATTTGTGTACAGATGTGTGGGTACAGATTAAATAATACAGTGTTGTATGCATATTATATGAAGTATAGCGACAATGTAACCATAAAGTTTAATTTGGTATGCTTGTGTATAGTAAATAGTACTATGACAGTTCCATACGTAGAAATGATTGATGTCTAACTATAAGTAATTATATTCTAGTTGGAAATATCTAGTTCCTGTGTGCACATATTTTGCCAATATTTCATTCTGCGGTTATAAATTGAGTGTGATCTTGTTAGATACGTTTGTCGTAGACTATTGATTTTTATATAGCACATGTGTGTGTCTGTTGCAGATATGTCTAAACAGATTATTACTGCAATTGCTTGGAATGAAGGCACATCCCAATTCCATTTACAGTACTTTTGTGATATACATAACTATAACAAATGTATATGGCTAAAAGTAGCAGATGTGTATTCTTCCCATAGATTTGAAACTCCGTGAGCTAGTTCCAGATTTGATCTGCATCGAATTTTCCAAAGATTGTCATTTCATTATTATTTGTGTGTGTGGAGCAGCACTTGGGATATTGATGTCACGATACTGCAAGACTACAAACGCTCCTTCTATATCTCTAGGCTCAGCATGATCATCTCGGATGTGCAAATATTTGTTCAGATCAAAGTCCCAACAAACTTTGCAGCGCTTTTTACGACAATCCAATGATTACTTTGGCACAAATGCAACTGTGTATGCATAACTACTGCATGCATGTGTCTCCTTTTTAGGACGTGTATTGATCTCTATTTCCTATCGACTTCCACACAATTGGTATACGCAGTTCATATATAAATGCACTACTCCAAACGATCTCATTATTACCACAATAAATCATCTTCTCTTCTCCTTCTCTCCAGAATAGGTAAAAGTTTTTTCTCGAAACCTACAAATTACACTGTCTACTATTTACTGTAGAACTACATTACTGAATTTACTCACGAATTCCTAAAAGTTTGTTTTTCAACTTAAGGACTCAGATTTTCTTCCAAGTTTTAAGAAATAACTCTTCAGTTCTTCTCAGAGTCCTTCCCACTGACTGAGTAATGCAATAAGGCGATTAGAATTTGAGGATGTAGAGGGAAGTACATTAAATACACTTCCCTCTCCAAGATACGAGTTGAGACTGTTTCGTCTCTACTCCCATGATCTCTATAAGGACTAATAATATTAGCTTAGTCTCAGTATTAGCTAAGCAGAAAGGATCCTAACTGAATTAGCTCAAATGGAAGAAACCACACTTTCGAAATTGTTGAAACTTTGTCTTTGGCCCGAAAAAGCCTTCTCTTCAATGTTTGCTTAGAATGAGCTTTAATTAATTTTCTGTAAAAGGATTTTCATCCTATTATGGTTAGATTTGATTGTAGACAGATAAACAGAAATATTTATGGATAAATTCATACTGGAGGGATGTGTGTCAGCTCAGCATGATGGTTGAAGGCTTTATTAAAACCAAGTAAAAAAATACAATAGAAATGCCTTACTACCCTCTGAAATCCATTTACACACATTCTGTACCACTGCACTTGTGCATTCTGAATCCAAAAAAGAAAATATCTTTTTCAAATCTCTGCATAACAAGGACACAAATATTTCTGTGACATTTAATGAAATTTACTGTACTAGTATTACGACTAATTTTGCATGTAATATGCAATTATTATGCCCAATTTAACTTAAATAGATGATTTTAAGAAGGTAAAAGCAATTTACAAACATTAAAAGTAAACATGCTTTTTATTCTTTGTCTGTCAAAAGGTTTATGAAACGAAACATTTTTTTTTTCTTTCTGTTGTCAATATATCATGCCTAATGCTAAACCATAAAAAGTTCATCACGTAACCAGATCTAATTTAAACTTAACTTTACTTAATGACTTCTCCTTCTGAATCTAGACTATGTTTGCATAAACGCTCATTGAATGAATACAATAGAATTTGTAAACGATGCCACATCTAATAGGATTGTATTTTGTATTGTCGTAGCTAAAACCATTTTAACATTACCGGGAATTGGTCTTACCGTTACTTTTTACAACTTTGGCTGAAGCATGGAAACCAAAATTAGAAAATGCAACAAAGTGTTCACTCTTCGTCAAAGCACTTTAAATAAATGGAGATCTTAGTGATGCAATCATGCAATTCAATGAAATGAAGGTTTTTCAAGACAGGATAATTGGATTACACACACCATGGTTGAGAAACATTTAATCTCTTTCCACAATACCATTAATTCTGAATTAGCGTAACTTTTTACTGCACAGTAAACAAGAAGCGTATGATTATTGCAGTGTTAGCAGTTTGAATCTTTAAATGCTTTGATGGCAGAATATATTTTTTACACTCAGATTGAAATGTTAATGTTATATTATAGATTTATAGTTCATGCATATTGGCCCGCCACGATTAATTACAAAATATAAAATATTCTATGTAAATTGACAGTTCAGACAGACAGGCATTTAAATTTTATGCGTTTGAAAATAAATTCCCGAGGACATTATGTGCAATGTTATAGTTAAAAGTGTATCAGGTAAGTACAAATCTGAGAGGATTAGAATCCTGGAAAACTTAGTTCAACTGCTTAGACAAGGGGCAGTCAACCGAAGAAAAATCAAAGACAGAAGTCCTTTGTATTTCTTGAGTGTAACTACAACCGAAAGAAGATAAATAGACTTAGCTAAAGAAAGTTAAAATAATACAGTTGGTAGTATTTATTATACTGAAATAGGTAATGGGAGTAGGTAACCGAATCTCCGTTGAATTATCGATAAAGAAAAGTTTATTTTGCTGTATAGGGTATTAGTTAAGTGTATTAAGCGAGAGTTGGGTATCGATAGTTTGTAGTAAGATTGAAGGTAAGTTGGTAAATTGTGAATAAGAATATGTTAGTCTAAGTACGTAAGTGTATTATAAAAGGATTGGGAAGTGGAAGACGAAGTGGTTGTCGACTGTTGGAAGTGAATTCGGAAGAAAAAGGGGGCAGAGGGAGTCTAGTATCATATTATTAAATTTAGGAAAGTAAGACTCACATCACATCAAGTCCGTTGAGTGCAATTCCATCCAAGTCTGTAGCTTATTGCAGTGGAGTTTCTTTAGGTATCCATCTGTAGCTATTACAGGAGATAGTGATAGTAGGTAGTAGGGTACATTGTAATCTTAGCTCCAGATTGCTTCTTTTTCTCTTCATCTCATAATGTAATAGATGTATCTAGAATCTACAAACTTTTGGTCGACAACAGCGTAGACAGTCAAGGAGACCTCATTCAGTGAGCTACAAACGCAATAAAGTCTTGCAATAGGTAGTTGGTAGGTGCAGGAACTATTAGCAAAGAGAAAGAATACACACACAGATACTTACCTATAGATAAATACTCTCGTAGCGACATATCTTGATTTTCCTCTTCAAGCGAAACAACTCGCCTTTTCTCTCGTCTCCAAAACAAGAGCCATGCCACTGACAGAACGAGAGAAACTTTTTTACTTACCTACCCCCAATATGTGTCTATATTTTTTATGCTTCTTTTAAATTACCTATCTCTGTCATAATGTCCTATATAGTCCCATTTTATAAGTCTACCACCAGATTCCTTCGAATATTTGTGTGTAACAGAGAAAGTCGTTATAGCATTCTTAATAACAACTAAAGTTTTCAACTAGTTGACTTAAATGTCCTTTCATTTTTAGTGACAGTAAGACAGAGCTGGAAAGGGGCGCGTTTCAGACGCCCATTAAAACACATTACTTCATTGACTGTCTCTCAACAACTCAAGATGCTGCATTGCACAACATTCCATTTATTTTTGTGATGCAATACAATCCTACATACTTTCCCTACAGAAACACAATCTGCTCTTGCTCTCTCAGACTAGGCCACAGTTTTATTTCCTTTCTTCTCCTTCCATTTATCTACAATATTCAAATATCAGCACTTACAGCTTAGACCTTTGCAGCTCTAATTACTTGGAGAATAATAATTACGTAAGGTCATGGCGAAAATAGTCTACTTCATATTATTTAAATACTATTAGCGCATTAGCGTCAGTGTTTTCAGTAGCAGTTATTAAGGTAATAACCCTGTAAATCAATGTTGATGTGAAAAACCATAAAACCACTAATGCTACATCACAGATAAAATTAGATTTTACTCTACTCTCGTCTCAAATCACGTATGATATGTAGGAATAAATGTTTATGCATGTATAAATGGTCGTTCTAAACGTTTACGCTTATTTAGTACAACTACTACAACTGTTAATGCTGAATCATAGCTTGCATTCAAGAAAAATTGTGAAAGGTTAACAATAATTTGACAAAGACATCTTCAGTTATATTTATTATCATGTGCCTGATGAGTACGATGTGCTCATGTACGCCAAATTCCGACTACGATATTATATCCGATTGGTTAAACTAGCTACGCTGGAATTTATATTGCAAAGTTACTAACAATTTCCTATATTTTGCAACTACATTCAGTGAGTCATTAGGTGTGTCATTAGATCATGACTCAATTTTACATTTACATACAATTGAGACAGTTAGCAAACTAATTCTGTAAAGTTAAAAGCACAATTACTGTACAAGTAAGATAGATGTTGAATCTACACCTAAGGTATATCGCCAAAAGTAAAAAAAGCCATGGAAAATAGTGTCAATGGTAAATGACCGTTACTAGTCTGGCTGGTACATATATCAGGAGATATTTTTCGTGGTGTATGTTTAGTGGGGACTATTTACAAGAAAGTGGGAAATGTTGCGGCATGGTGTTTCAAGATTTGTGGATGCACTTAATACTAAGTTAAGCTATGTGAATCAAGTATTTATGAATTTTGGGGACATAAGAAGGACTGGGGAAAGTTGGCTTGGGTTTGTTTTGTTGGGTGGCCTAGTCTCCTCTCGGTCCTCCTCCGGCACCACAATAAACAATGATAATATGTCATAACTTATGTAAAATAGTGTAGCAAGATATTCTTGTACATCTACAGGGTTGTAGTTGAATTGAAAATATTCTGGAGCCAGATGGTACAATGTCTGCATACAAATGTTCCATCTATATACAATGATAGCTTATTTAAAATATTTTTACGTAGGTACCCTGTAAGTGTCTGAAATTTAAATGCAAAAGACGAGACAAGGTAATAGTAATAATCTGCAGAAGATTGGAGTTTGCCGGGTATTTGTATGTAGCTTGTCTGATATGTGGACTGAAGTGGAGCTGGCTGGAGTGACTATTATCTATATCTAATGCAATGTAGAAAATAATGGGGCATATCGCAAAGGAGAATTGAACCGTTATTTAGTTTCTGTAAGACATTCTTCGTAGGCTGAAGAGGACATACAGGATGTCCCTATGGGGAGCTTATTTCCTATATCCTTCCGAATTTCATCTAGCCAACTCATTTCTCTTCAGGACCCTCCTCGCACAGCTTAACTATTTTCTGACATCCTTCGGTTTAATATGTATGTACTATTTTGACTTTGTATCAGCTTTCTACCTCAGCACTGTACACACAGAGCAGAACATCTCCTTTTCCTTGGCTCAAGAACGACCATTCAACATTATCATAATCATAACTAACAACGATTTCTATCTCGCATATATGTTATAGGGCTGTATATAGTACTGCTGTGATATTATAGTTAAAAGTCGCGTTTTGGTTTCCTTTCTTGCTTATCCACATTATTTCTTAGTTCGTGTAGCCTATCTAGGTAGATAACAACTAGGTATACATTGCAGTCACCCGAAAGTAGCAGTCCAGACTCAGACACAGTTTAAATTTCTAGATCGATATGAAATGATATGTAATATATACGTTAAATCACTTAGCGTACCTGAACATAGTCTCGCTTTCCTTCACGTGTACATTACGCCTACTTTACTGCACATAAGGATACAGCTAGCTAGCACTACGTAGGTACTATTTAAGTAATAACCTTCTCTCATGTACTACACTTTCACTCCGAAGTGTGAGCTTGCATTAATTTCTACTCTATCCTACTTACAACCTACACACGACTAATACAACCAACTAGGCAAGATAAATACCCTGGCTCTAGCTATTTCAACGAAAAATAACATCTTCTAGTTGTAACTTTATGAATGCTCCTTTATACTCCAGAGCGAGACACTAACAGAGAAAGTAGCACATCAGTTGAAGCACTAACCAAACAGTTAAGATAAATTTCCCATTTATATGTCTACAGACACAGTAGACGATGCATCTGTACCTGTATGAGTCTCATATTCACTCCACCTGTTCACATTCTCGGAAAAATCACTCTAACGAAACATTCTAGGTACACTCCCCATGATATTTCCACAGAAATTGTAACAGACATGTGACACCTAATACTGTGTTCACAGCAAATTGTTGATACGCTGTGGAGTTACTTATGCGACTCGGTGATAAGAACGTGGGAAAATTGTTTTCACATACCAATCTATTTCTGCTCCAAATTTATTCACAGAATGAAGTAGTCTTTAGTTGACAATTCATGAAAATGCTATAGCTATACCGTTTACAGACAGATATTAATACGGTACAGCGATATGTGTTAACACTTGCAATTTCTACATAAAAATGTAGTTATTTGGAAATTAGAGAAATGTTTCCCAGATTAAATTGTAGAAGTGGCCTACAAGCAATAATGTCCCTTGTGTATCAGATAACTTTTGTCATAATATACTTACGAATTATTACAATATTGTTATATGACACATGTATGTGTACTCTACGTACTAGATTTTTATGCCTACTATGTACTACATGTACATGTTTTTAAAAATCAAATGTAAGTAGATAACTTATTATTTAACGCTTTCAAGAATGCGAACATACTGATCAACAACTACAAAAGAATCCCTGAATTGTGTCTTGATTATTGACTGAGCCTCTGTGAAGCTGAGCCATTCGTAAGCGTCTTGTTCTGAAGGATCAATTATAATTGCATGGTCAGGTGTATTCAAACGTGCTGGCCATAAATCTACTCGTTTTAGATTGCCCCCGCCTGTTGTGTACTATATATTGAAATGTAGAGTAAGAAAATGGTGCAAAAATTAGTATTCTACTTAGTTAGTAATTATTTTGATCTTACTTCAAATATTTGACGGAAATCCCAGATGGTGTATTTAGTCGGGTAAACACTCGTTTCTTCTAACATTTCTCTAACAGCTGAAACCATTTGATCTTCATTATCTTCCAAGCGACCTAGGAATGCATATTCATCATTAAAATATACTTCTAAAGTTTAGGAAACTATGCTTTTACAAGTTAAATCTTCCGGTTAGATTAGATTTCTATAGACAATCCTGACAGGGCACAAGTAAAAGATAGAGAATTTTATAATTAGCATGAAGGCAAACCTTTTGGTGGAGTCCAGTCATTTTCACCCTTTTTCTTGATCAGAAGATATTCAATCTCGCCATTTTTAATACGGTATAAGACAAATCCAGCGACGAATTCTGGTTTATGCAGCCCATTTTCTAACAATTGGTAAATAGAGACATTTTATTAAGTATGTAATTCACGTACTAAGGCTTTGTGATGCTATTGCTAATGAAAATCAATTAAAAGTTACTTTACCTATTTTCGTCTCTTTGGCTGGCAATGCTGCACTGTGGGTTTCTTGGGCAAAGAAACAGACAGCCGCTATTAGGACAATTTGGAGGATGAATTTCATTTCGAGGCTTAAATGTTGGTGACAGTAAATACTTTTACCAGTATATGAACTTGCAGGTATTATGCTCTCAGGATGTCTGTTTATTAATGCAATGCGACTCTGGAGCTTATTTATACATAAATTTTTCCCCATATCTTTAATAGAAAAGCTCATTCACTCACAAGGTGCTTGCTGATAAAAATATGTCGGCTGTTATCACAGAAGACAAGTTTGTAGTTATTTGATTACTTAAACTCATGACTGGTCACATAATGGTAATATAATTATACCGACATTTAGTAATAAACATTTTTACTCGTTATGCAACATGTAATTGTCAAAAATAGTTAATTGATTTCATTTGCTATCTCTATGTGAGTTGATTAGTTAGAGACCTTATTTGGTTACTTAAATGATATGATAATCACATGAGATTTCCCATAATAATTTTTCGCAAGTATCAAAGTGACAGGTAATAATCAAAACATTTGCCGATCATTCATAAATGTATTTGGTTTACATTGTTCAACTTAGACATGATTTAAGTATCCATGAATAAGTCACGAAGTGATGAGATGGGTGATTGTTTCATAACACAATAATTTTAGATAAAGGTGGATTCTTACAAGCTTGCGAAATAATTGCTGGTGATAAAGAAGTGATTTTATCTTTAATTCACCAGACAGTGAATTTTCAGCATAAATTGAGACGAAAGGTCACTATTCCCAGCATACACCTGTAGACTATGAATATAATTACCCAATTCTGATAACAATTTTGACCCCCTGGTATGAAAACACTCTAAAGTGAGATGGATTCTATTTTTAATTAAGTACATTGGGTTGGGTTTCATATTCCTCCAATACCTATGTGTAATGTTATCGCAAAAATGTGATATCAATGCATGTGCTATATAAAGTCCATAAAAAGTTCTGAGTAGTCAGTCAATTGTGTTTTAAAATCCCTCTACTAGGTTAACAACAAACCACCTTGTAACTAACTGTTGATTACTTAGTAATTATGGTTGATTCCTTTTAAATTATAGCTAGGACGGGGTAACAGGGTATACCTGTGTATAGGAGTATCTTTTTAGTTTCTTATACCTACGTGCCAATTTATTATTTTCTGGACGTTAATTGCAACCTACGTCTTCTATTGAAGATTAAATAGTTACTAATTATGTTGTAGAGCTGATATATGTATGTACGTACATAATTTGGCAATAAACTAGATTAGAATTAGTTCTGGAAGTTAGTGAGTGTGAAGAAGAAAGGGATTATGAGAGTGGATCGTGTATGAATCCAATTAGCAAATCTACAGGACAGTGGAAACTCTCCCCCTACATTTCACTTTGTTGAGTAGATCCCAGATCCCCGACGGATTGAAAGTTGATGCGAAAGGAGTAGGTATGTAAAGATAGATTCCACTGGATTGGAGAATAGGAAAGAAGCACATTCCTTGCAGGCTCATAAGTAAGAAGAGCCATTGGAAAAGTATTTAAAGCAAAGCATAGGATGGCATAGCTTTCGTTAAACTCCTGCACATTCCTCCACGTCCCTAATAACATCTTTTATCTTTTTTACTGAAAATTTCAACTAAACTGTCAATTCGTGTACTTAGAAAGTATTTTACATTTACAATTTACACTTTGGAAAATGGTAAAGTTGAAATCAGCCAAGACTTTTCTATATAGTATAACAATCTGTATAATATAGGATGGATATAGTAGTGCCTATAGTATTAGAGTATATAGAGTAGGTAGCATTTGACATCAAGTTGAGTTGAAGAGAGTCTGTAAACGGTTTACACGGTTCGGTAGCACGACTAGGTGCTCAGTGATATTATATTGCCTTCATTTCATGCCATTCCCATTACTATTACTATTACCTACTTGCAAATTGTATTACCAGTACTATCGCTTTGCCATAACATTACATTACGGACATCACTCAGCTCAGCTCTACGACTTTCTTTGGCTTCAGTCAACCAGCCATAGAAGAACCTCTTCCTTTTATCCTTCCCAAAGTGAACAATTCCATTTCACGTCATTCAGCCCCATTCTTTGCAATCTACCAGTGACTATGTACACATAGCACTACTGAGCACACCGTGCCTTCACTTGGACATGATCAGACCTACCAAAACTTTCTCAAATTCATACTCTGCAGAAAGAACAAATTCTTTTACGCATAGCTACATACTTAAGTATAACCGAACAATATATATATATTTATTATTGTAGTACTTTTCCAGTCACACCATAATCAATGTATAGACTAGCGACCATAACAATGCATCTCAAAATATCTATTTCTCTGTCGAATATTTACTGTCTTAGTATCTTCCCATAGTTATTAAAAGACTATAAGCAAAGGGATATGCTGAGGAAGCACAAAGGGTACTCATCTTTTTTACTAAATCATCTTAGATTTACATTACAGGGCTGCCTAAGGTTTTAGCTATACATTACCGATCCTTTTACTTACCTTTCGTCATTCCTCTTTCAATCTCTCCATCCATCTTTATCGAATTACGGCAGATAGCTTCTCTTGCTTACTTGCTTTATCATTTATGCTACTGCTTTTGTCGTCTGCTCCCTTTTACTGTCTTCCTCGACCTTTGACTTGACTCTCTCTTCTATGGCCCGTAGTTGATCTGATCAGACTCACTACGGCCCTATCTCTACCTACCAACTCATATTACACACATTTTGGAATGTCGATAGAAAAAAATTCAAGCCTGCAGACACGATTCTTTATTGCATTTACTTTTTTACCTACACAATATAACTATCAAACTCCACTTACTCCACTATGCCACTCTAGAGTAACTAAACCCCAAACGCACTGCCACTGTACATACTTAGTCGATACATGGACCTTCATTGATAAATGATGATAGTATTATGCTCACTAACCTGTGAATAAATATAGAAATATTATTAACCTAATATTTAATTTGGTCACGATGATTTCTTACTATCCTACTTCAATAAAGAGTAAATCAGAGTTGGTCTGATGATTGGCGGAGCTAAATATTGACTACAAACCGTATCTTGAAGTCACGTAGCAATGGGCTATCTGGAATTAGTAAGTAGTAATATCTGACTATTGTATAGCTCACCTGTAAAAAGTGTTTAATTGCTCATTCGTTAGCGTAAAAGAGTTGAATGTTGCTTTACGTAATGAATAATAGTTTTAAATTTATACAATTTGTTTCATGTAGATTTTGTAGACATAAAAAGCCATTGTTGCATGTAGAAAGTATAAAATATTGTAAAAAGTCCCGATAGGTTTCTAAAAAAATGTTAATGTTTTCCCACTAATCCGGACGCTTAAGTGTTCATTTTTGGGATGTAGATGTAGATAGTTATTGAAACATATGTGTGTTTAGTGCGGTATTATTTGAGAATCTCAAGTGAGACTGAAAGTGTGGGTAGGTGTTGTTGAAGGAGAAAAGCGCATCGAGGAGAATATTATAGATCTGTGTTTGGAGAGGGAGGGAGAGTGAAAGAGAGTTGGAAGGAGTCGACTGGAAATGTATTGGTATGGGGAATTGGTGGAGAGCTCGTAGTGATAGGGATGGTAGGTGTAGTATCCATTATATTATGTAGAGTTGAGTAGTTTGGTGTAGCATGTAACTACTGTCTGGGAATGTAGCTGTGAGTATTACAATGTAGAGTCGTTTGTATTTGAGGAGGATACCCGCGCCGGGTTTATCCTGGAAAGCAGAAGCTGCTCTTCCTTCGGGTGGCGGGTCTCTCTCTCCAGTTTGTGCTGCTGGAGCTGGAGGATGTGGGATGTGATGTAAGAGAGGAGGAAAATCTGTATGTAAGCTTTCGTCCATATTTCAACTGTGTCTCTTCACGACCTGGCTCAGTTTGCTTTTAGGTTTTCGTGGATTTTGTGCTTGCGGTGTCCTGTGGTCGGTGTAAAGTGAACAGTGAAGGATGGGACTACACTAAGGTCCCCACTACCCACTACTACATAATTTTCATGAACTTTACTTACATTACGACACAGCCAACAGAGTACCTAATCTAAAAGTCGTTCTCTGTGCTCCTGTATTGTATAAGGAAACACTTTTCCCCGAGAGAAAGGAAAGAATGGGCAGGAAACTACTTTCTAGTGATCCTGGTCCGAGAGATAAATCTCTTACTATGACTCTACTTGTAGTTCACTACTTTTTATTTTGCACTTTTCAACTCGCCATGCATACAGAGTAGCTCTAGTGCGAGTTTGAGGTAAGTGCTCGTGTATTAGTATCTTACCTGCTGTGTGAATTGTTCCTCAGTTCCTACAACTACATTATAATAATATCTAAGTGTTTCTACATCTGAGAATTACAATACTCAATTCTCCCAAAGTGTCTTCGGGAAATTTATTGTGACACAGGTACCTAAATAATCACCAAAGTTTCGTTTCGTAATGGTATCTTAAATATTTTCTCTATCAATGTACGCATTTATGATTATCAGTAGCAGCATCAGAAGCAATATGCACATAGTAGACATAAAACAAACAGAAATTGTACACACACCACTACAGACACGTATTACTTTGGTTTCGGCATCTTTTCACTGTGATGCTATCACATAAATCCAACTCGACTGGAATCTTATCCTTCCTCAATCTAAAAGCAACTCTGGTTGTTGTTTGTGGGTAATATTGTTGAGAAATCATATAAAATGTTTTAGTATCGACTATCTGTATCGACTGGCATTATATAGCTACCTGTATGTTCTATGGTCGAAAAGTTTATGTTCTGGAGACGATGGAGATAGGACACCACAGAAGGACTTAACAAGGCTTTAGATGATTGTGCTACTCAGCTCGGCACTCTTCTATTCGATCACATCAGGGAATTTAATCTGAGAAAGAGGCTTCTTTTCATCTTAAATCTCAGCCATTGCATTGCTATGCCTTGTGGCGGGGCATGATTTCGTCTGGATGGTGTTTCGTCTATTTCCACTGCTCCTTCCTTATGTCTAGCTCTATCGTCAGAGATGTCGAGTCTTAGGAGCAACATGACTAATATATCAATAGTGTGGTCTGGCATCGTCTATGTGACAACCCCAGCCTCTGCTATGTTAACCATCATAAATAGAATCTCGAGTGATGCCATTGAAGGATTTACATCCCTTTTCTTGGCTCCTTTGGTGTACTTTACTTTTGACATTTCACAGTTCACGTCCGCTTTTTCTCACAGACACCATTCTTTCCATTCTTCTTCTGCAACAAAGTCGTTTCTATGTTCAATCTCTTTCAAAAAGCTCAGTCACTCAATCAGTTAGGATCCTCCATTCCATTCCATTACACTTCACTATGTCAAACAAAACTCACAGCTAATACACATGAATCTCCATGCATTACTAGATTATCTCTATGACGTACTTAACCATTCAACTAATGCGTCTCAATTTCCAACCCATTCCAACTCCGTAATCCCGAGAAACTTCAAAGTGCAATACTAACATTTTTAATACCCAGACGCATTAGCAGCATTCTACTTCCATCTAAATCTGTCTTCTAAATGTGATGTCTCTATATTCACTATTAAATTATCATACATTTAGACTTACTTAAGTGTCCAGACACTCTTTTCCCTTACCCATGTGTATCGTTTCCCTTCTGGGAATTGACAAGTACAGGATTATAAGGTATTGGGCAATTATACAGAAAGACAATCTATTTTTACCTTCAATAAGACAGTAACTACATTCAATGCACCTACATTATCTATAATATGGTGGAATATTAATTTACAATTATTATCATTGATTGGTGGCGAGAAAATCTTATTTGATCAAAGCATAAGAGGAGGGATAGAATTTGTAAAATACTGCGCCATTATTCACACAGTGGTTATAAAAAGTTTTTGTATTGTGTTAGGAGTATAGTGAGTATAAGCAGAGGGTATATGCGTCTGGTTTATAAATATTGAATGTCCAATTCAAAGTTCCATGCATTTTTAAAAGTTCTTTTGAAGACCTTGAGGTAGTAGGAAGGATTGCATTTACATATCTACCTATACATGGCCGCATTACATTTACATTAGATAGGATTACACTCGAGTGCATTGAATTGCATTAGAAGTGTTGCTTAGCTCTTAGCGATAGAGACTAGTGGTCTTTAGTGATGTTAGTGTGTTATGTTAGTTATGTTGTGGGCTGTCTTCGTCCCGGACGTTGTTCTGATGCTGTACTCACTTATTCTTAGTTAGTTGGTCGAGGCACCTTCACAACGTTTCCATTGTGCTCTCTTCACTCACTATTTTTTGCTCCTTAAGCTCCGGTGGGATTTTCATTTCTTCGTATCCACCTGCATTCCAGTCATCTCAACCTTAACTTTAAGCTACACACTTAGCACCATTACCAATATAATATCATGCCATTCTTCCCAAGTGGAGTTACAGAGTTGTGGATTTAGTGCAGGCAGTCCTGTTCTGCGTCTTTAGTATTGTTCTTCACACAATGAAATGTATAGTTAGAACCAACAACCACTGTTTGCTTGTTCTCTCTATTTCTTTGCACTCACTTCATTACATTGCATTGCACTTTATTTTCGTGTTGCTCCTCCACCGTCTGTCTTTGACTGGTCCAGCTCACCCTGTCCAGACAGCTCCATTTTCAAGAAGGTCACTTTTCGGAACTGCTTAACCATTCTTTTTCTCCTCAAACGTTTTTGTCAATATCATCGCAGTCAAGGAATAAATGCTCCCAACTTGCTTTTCTAGGATAAATAAAAATAACTTGACACTAGAACAACTGCTGGAATAGTATACATGTAAAAATAAAACTACGGCATGTGTTACTACGATCAACTATGCATTCTTGGTATTGCAGAGCTATTAAATCAGCATTAATAGCATTGTACTATGTAAATTATCTACAAAATGAAGAAAAATCAGTACATGAACTCAAAAATGGGCTCATTCGCTAAAAATGTAATTTCACAAGGAGGAACTAGCAGGTATCTGTACTAACATGCATGGTTAGATAATAATAATGAAAAATAATGTCTCCACCCTATACCAGCATTGATATATAGAATACAAAACCCTATTATATTAGATTTTTACTAAATTATTGCATCTTAATGTCACAATCACAACCATTACTTGAAAATACAATTGACAATTGCAGTTAAGCTACCTGCTATTTCTAAACAAGAAATTGTGAATAAAAGTTTAAATAAATAATTAGCAACAGATAAATGAAATTATTCGTCTGTAATTGGCAATTTATAATGAATTCCCACATTCATATGAAATGTACAGATTATGAAGTTGTGGGTTAGAAACGAACATTGGAAAAGTTTGGTGACTCACTGGTTAGAGATTTGAAGAGTCAAGTTGTAAATTATCACGACAGTAAACCACAACATGAGTAATAAGGTTGTCTACTTTACGCAAAAGGGAAATACACTTGTACGTGTCGTGTCCATGTAAAATTAGACGAAGCATGACTGTTATGACTTAATGGATGTTATAAGTATGTAGAATCCAGGATCCAACTCATCAAGTCGACATGAGTAGTAAAATAAAGTAATAGCTGCTGCCTGCTTTATATTACATGTAATAGCAGAGATGATAGCAAATGCCTATGCATAAAATACTGGATGCCTATAGGAATGATATTAGTGTAGGACGAGAAATTATTACATGCCTTGTGTGAGTAGTATAGTTGTTATATATAGAGCACCAAAAGGTAACAATCAACAGTCCAACCTTCTGTGAAACGTTTTTGTGTACAGGAGTTATATAGTAGGTATAGGGAAGAATGTAATAACAACTGGACTTGAACTACCTTTTGTAGTATTAGATGCGTATGATATCTGTAAGTGAGGGAAGACAGAAAGAGAGCAGAAAAACAAGTACAAACACACAGAGTGGAGTCATAGGCAGCAGAATATATAAAATAGCTAGGAGGTTCGTCATTCATCCAATCCCCGCCATCGTCATCAGCTAGTTTACTTTAACCTCAGTATTTCTCGTCCTTATGTGTTATTGGAGGGATATTATGCATGTAGACATTGAAAGGACGAAGTAACTAACTCTCCTTACAGAACAGTCACTTGAACTGCATCCTCTTGTTGCCTTGTCTATTGTGATGCGACTGCATTACAGGCGAGTGAGTCAAGTCGATTTAGTCAGTTTGTGTTCTTCCTCGCGTTCACTGCTTCACACAGTACTACTTGAGTAATTTAAAAACACGCAACAACCGAACGCATCTCTTCCAACTCATTTTAATTCTGATCTCACCCTTTTCCAAGTTTTAAGTGATGAGAGAACAACACATTAATTCCTTTATTGTGCCTGACAGCATTCTATTTGCAATTATAATTATTCCGACTGCCAGGCCTACAGTCCCGTTTCTGTTTCACTTCAGTCACATCAATAACTAATTTATCTCCACTGCCAGAGTGAATTGTTTTTACAAGTTTTCCTCTCTCTACTATTCCTCTGGTTTACTATTCCATTGAGCCTGTAGGTTCCCTCAAAAACATTTGTGTTTGTCGCTTTTATTGATTTAAAGTGTATCTTTCGGATCTTTCAACAGTATAATTAATTTAGGCGTGCCAGAATTATAATTGAATCAGTGAGACTGGAAAATATGGTCCACGAGTATCGTACTAATGACAAGTATTATTGTAGTCTATACACATTTAGACTCACTTTTATAGATTTTTGAATTGAAGGCGAAAGTTATATGGATTGTGTGGATAATTGCATTATTCATGTAAGATATAGCTAGATGTAACCTTGAGTGTTGTTATTAAAAGTATTTTTTATTGTCTTGACTAAATTGTGCATACTTGAAGATTTTATGCATTTGTATCTATCACAGTCTGTTTCTGCTCGGTAGTTTCAAGCCGAGCTAAGCCACCATAAATTACACAGTATAGTCTTAAGATCGTTTTAGAGTATAGCAATAAAAGAGAGGAAGGGAGTATCTATTTGGAAGAGGACGCAATATTTTTCTGTCTCTCCTTGGGGATTCGTCATCATCATCATCATCATTAACATTATCAAGTTCGGCATCGTCTTCACCGCATAGAATCTCCATGCACATTAGCATCTCATTTTGTGTAGCACAGTACACTCATCGAATATCATTCCAGGCGCTGCCGACCTGCAACCTGCTCCTGTAAATTGTGCAATAGAGTTTCATTTGTATTCACGGGAGAAGATCACATCAGATCTAAAGGCACACAATCATTAAGCTACTCCGCACTCCCTTAATTCCTATACCTTGAATTTATATTTCCTACAGAGGGTTATTATTCCTTTAGACATTAAGCAATTGAAGGAAAACAAGGCCAGAACTGAATATTCAATTGCCAGTGCCACTACCACTAGCCATACCACAATAGTACGTGCTACTTGAGACATATTATACTATACATAGAATAATCTTCGTTTAAGAATACAATTAGTTACTTTCGAATACAATAGCAATTCTAATACAAAAGTTCTACTGTATTATCTCTGAGTGAACGTGTCAGACTGGAAATCATTTTCTGCATTCCTGTTGCTCTTAGAACAGTCGACAGTTTTTTTCTGGTTTGTTCAGTTCGTAATTTATCGTGTGCGTTTAGAAATTGAGTGAAAGCGTGCAGTGAGTCAATTATCAAATTTTGATCGAATTTGTCACCTACTGTGTAGTAGTTGTTGGAAGAAGATCCTAAATATCAATACTAAAGAGCGTATGAAATTGGAGATAAAATTCTTTGGCAGGATTGACAAGCAAGACTAAGTCGGTTAGTGGAACAATGACTCTTGGAGATATTTCAAATTCTTCTAAAGCAGGAAATGCAGATGACTCTTCGAGGATATCAAAGAGGATGGGTGAAGATGCCCATTCTAGTCTGAAGAGCACAAGTACAAATACAAGTGACAGAGATAATCTCAAGTTGTTTCCACACAGAACGAATTATTTCATAGGGGACACTATGAATGGGTCACCTGGTGGGACTAATGTGCGTAGAGGTGGGAATGGTGTAGAATTGTTGCAACTGACTTCCTCTCCCTCGTCCAGTCATCGTCCTAGCCGAGCTACCACTCCAAGTACTAGGCCCTTACTGACAAATCATAGTGCAAATGGAGTTAATGGAGCAGCTCTTAATCAGATTCACAGTCAGAATCTGCAGAGAGGTCCAACTAGTTCGAACAGTTCAAATCGTAATGGAGGGATTGGAAATGGTAATGGGACTGCTGGGAGGAAAACTACAGCTGATTATCAACGACTGCACCGTGTTGGATTAGTCAATGCCAAAGTTCGCACGGATTCCTTCAAGGTTCATGGCTCCGTTTAATCTTTGACATTTTACTAACTTCATGCGTTAACTATTAAGATGGTTTCATAAATTTATTCCGAAGGAAACATTTCTTAATAGCAATTTATCTAACAATTTCTTCTCGCTCTCTCCTATCACCTATCTACTATCTAAGTAATGTGTCTTTAGACACTAAAGCGTTTACTGCAATCTAAACAGTAATTTAAATTACACATTACTTCACTTTGCGTTTACAACTGGAGTTCTAGTAATTGTGTAGTGCAGTACCATTTTCTTTGCGGGTACCTACTCTGCTTCTTTGTATTCGCCTCAGACACATTTACATCGCAAGCAACAAGGCTATTTATCTGCTATTGAATTTTAGGTCGTCACGTCATGTTCATGACTCGCTGATTATCGAGGAACTAATAGTTAACATAGGCTGGTATATTAGCTCACATAACTCGACATTCCTATAGTCATTTCATGTTTTAATGCACATACACTACATTTGCATATAAATGCTCTCTACATCCATAGTCATGTGTACCATGACAAAAGTTTAACACACAAGATAGATTCTTGGTAAAATTGCCACTTGCACGAGACTCTTTTGTACACATTTTAACACACGCTTATAAGTTTTGTTTTCTTAAGGTATGCTCACTGCATTCCAAAAAGAGATCATAGCACATACTACCAAATACGAAACGAAACGACCCCGTTATGCTAACTATATAAGGACTAAGGACATTATATACAGAAATCTTGGACGAGATAGAGTATCAATTCAACTTTAGCTATTCTACAATAAAATAATGTAGCGTACATCCTGTGCTTGCCCTTTATGCCCTATGAATTACAAACCGAGAAGAAAAGGAAGAAGCTGTCTTATCTCGAACCTGTCTTCGCTTTTTTTAGAGACTTGACTTTGACTCCAGCTCTTTTGACATAACTTGACTTTGGATCTTAAATGTGCTGCTTATTTGTCGAGTGCAAGAAAATGCTAGGCCTTTTTACCAACTGGTCCGTAAAAGTCAGTTAGATGAAAGCGATAGCATATCTGTACACACAACCAAATCTTTCAATGATCATGCATTCCCGATCTGAAACAGATCGCATTAGCTATGCATTTACACATTAGCAAGTGAATTACTTTACATTTTCACTTGACTGTCACCAGAGATGAATCTTCTACAATATCTTATGACTCGAAAGACAATTCAAAATGTCATTTTAACTTCCAATGATGTGTGAATAGTGTTTACTCCCTAAATGTTGTGAAATTATAAAAGTCTTCTGTCAATCTTGAAAGTGTATAAGTAGCCCGATGCTATCCGTACAAGCTTTGATTTACTAAAATACGCAATGTTCTCATGTAAATACATTAACAACTGTTAACTACATAACTTGCTGTAAAATATCTGCTCTTATTCTGCACTGGTTGAACGTTTAACCTTACGACGTGCTTTGGTGATCTGGGTTTGAAATATCTATCGCTTTCTGTACAATTACAATGGGCTGCAATTGCGGGTCTAAGGTAAGTACTTGCTTATCTATATCAAACTGTTATTGCACACACACAAGTGTAGTTAGTAGCTTATGATCTACAGCGCTATAAATCAATACAGTTTTCTAAATACGTATAATTTCTCTTCTGTTTTATTGATTTAAAAAGGAATGCCTCTCTCTCAAATGCAATTTTGTAACTTGGTAGACATCTCTAAATCTATGTGCTTGGGATATATCATTAAATACAACATGATCGAACATTCGTTCCTCTAATTTTCAAATAACTGCTTCTTTGAAACGTGTGTGGTTTGACGATATGATTGCCTCTGTAGCAAATACTCATTTCACAATTTATATAGCAAAACCTCTTTCTGTTTTCTAAAACATTCTTCAGCATACACTTATCTGTGTAGCATTTGTAGTCTGTTTTATCCTCTTGTTGTGGTTTGTACGCGTATTTTTGTTTTCATCCCATGAAATACATCAAAATATCAGTATCAAATATTCAACTGTAAAGCATGCAGGATATATTTCCTAGAAAAGAGTGTAGCAAGGTTTGGTGTAATTGCAGATTTTTTATTTTTGTGAACAATTCTTCTGTGTAATGTCAAAAACATGCCTGCAGTTTCACAATTTGTAGAGTTCTAGGACTAGTAAGCGGTAAATCCCAGTAATTGAACTTATTGTTAGGTTTTTACTAGGTAGAGTGTAAATTGTAGCAGGGGATGTGTTATATCTGTAATTTATCTGTACCTACTGCTTAAATGGAAACGTGAGATTCGTGAATGACTCCATGCTACGCTCTGTCTCCTCACTAAATTGAAAAGCCCGAAAATAATTTCAGTTTGAGAGAGGAAGTATTATGTTTAGTATTGTGTTTTCCGTAGTGCAAGTTACATTTCAGAGCTCTGAACACGTCCACTCCTTAGTAATAGTTAGTTAGTATGGAATTACAAAGCGTTGGACAGGTAAACGCTGATATTACACACACTCCACACCCTAGAAGGGAAATTATCCGCAATATTAGTGATTAGAGTCACATTTCTGTTCTGTAGCTTGTCCAGAAAATTAGGGGTTACAGTGCTATCGCACAAAAGACTAAAGTGTCCCTCCCTTCGGCTTGGATATAATTTGTAACGCATCGGATTTTTTTCAAAACTCTGGAAAATGAAAAAAAGGTATGATTTACTAAAAAGGAGACTGCAATCCGAATGGATTCTCATTTCCTCTTTATAACGTTAGCCCATTATTCTCTATCATAGAACAATTTCTGTACATACGGCACAGGACGCCCAGTTTTCTTGAGCATTTTGCTCCTATGCAGTATCTGTTTATGTGGGTCTCTTGGGATTTTCTGCTTGTCGCTCGTCCTTTGTGGATAATGAAATTATCTTAATGCTTGACAAAATAAAGCCGTTTCTACTATACATATAGTTTCGTAGTTCCCTTATGTACCCGTGAATTATTGCTAGTCCTCCTATACGTACTTATACTCTAAAATGATTTTATCTAAGTTATGTACCTACACGATCTGTGTGCATTTTATTATTCATGCATCTCAAGCAACTCGTGTTTGTTTGGAGATATAAATTAGCGAGAACGTAAAAGGAGACGCTAAAATCCAAGTCTCAGGCGTACACAAAAACATTTGAGTTGAAAAGAGTTTTAAAAATTCCAAAAACGTCTTCTGTAGCTATGCATAGTGAAAGACATGCGACAACTCATGTGTTTAATTATTTACAAGAATTTAATGCATTTTGGGCTATCTTTATAAATCATTCATGCTCTGAAGATTTTCACTTTACGTCTTCTCAAATGCCTAATTCTCTTACGTAGCATTTTTGCTGTGGCAATTTGCAATTTCTTTAACAAGTCTATGAATTCAGACAAACTTATGGACTATACATAACAAAAGTATATAATTAGCAGGATCTATAGTTTATAGACAAACTAAATTAGGAAATAATGACAGAGTACTGTAACAATAATGTTCTCTTTTGTCTGTTTTAATTTGCCGGTCTGTCGGCCTAATCTTTCTATTATCCTCCAGCAATAAATATTTGTACAAGACGAAAGACAATCCTACAACCCGTGAGACTCTCTAACAAATGTTTATAACATTGTCAAACCCATAAAATATCTATTATTGGATCAGCATCTTTTGATTATAAGTTAAGACATGTATAAGAAATAACAGAAGATTGCATAAATACACAGAACAAATGTCCTTAATCATTTCATCAATGATGACAGACAACTAAAAAAGAAAACCGAACGAAAGTAGCAGCTTTGTAATATTATTCATAAACTAGATTATTGCAGCCGCAACTGAAACAGTTGTCCAAAATTTATGAAATTGTTCATTGTAATATATTTAGCTCAATATTTTTGTTTTTGAGTGTTTATAAGTAGGCATTGTGTAAAAGGAACGTTGAAGGTTGTTAATAAGACAGTTTAGATTGTTTTGTTCAGAATGTGCAGAATCACGTATTTATTGGTTTTTGTTTTGTGTGTACATATTATGGGTCGAAATATAATATTGAAGATGTATTGACATGCATGTGAGTGGTGGGATGAGTCTGAGAGGGTTTATATTGGAAGAAGATTCAGTGTGTATGTAAGGATGCCTGGCTTTTATTGCTTTATTTGTTATTTGCTATTGCACTTCCCTTGAGTTGTCTATGTGTACAGACATGACTTCTGATCTTGAGGAGAGTTTATGTTCAAGGCAGGGCTGCGGTTGTTTCTATTTCATGTTATTACGGAAGAGTGTATTTTTTAGTATAGATGAGAAAATAGAGTCTGGGAATAGAAGTTCTAAGTGTGGATAGATGAGAGTCTTTTTAAGCTTTGTCGGTCGACACTCGGCTATCCACTGATGTGTCTAACGGTGATATGGTACTCCATGTCATGCCATGCAGTGGCATTACATTACTGTTGATTGTGTGCTGGAGAATTGAAGTTTTGAGAAGACAAAACAGAAAGATGGGCACTGTTACGATAGTTTTGCAGTACACGTAGACAGAAAGGATCAGCAACGTGACCAAAGTCATTCTGCTCAAAGTTTATTTAATGGGGAGGTTGAGTTTACTTTACTTTTTGTCATTTGCTCTTTACGTTGCCTTTCCAGCTCTTCTTTAAGAAAGTCCAAGTATTTGTACAACTGAGTGGAAGAGCGATATAATTCCTGACAATTTAGTGGATGCAATATCCACAAGTTTAGTACTATGGCATGGTTTCTTGGCAATTTTCAAGGTTTTCTCAGTTTCTACCCTTCCATTTCCGCTCGCTACCCTTAAAATCCTATTATAGAATAATTTTAACATTGCAATCTCTGCTTTTGCTTTTCGAAACCGTAGTAGCTTTACTTTCTAGCTTTACCTATATATTAGTACACAACCTACAGACATTTTTCTCCCTGACATGAAAAGATTAGCTGGGGAATCTCAGTCCGTGGAATTGTAAGTAGATATTAGGTTTAGGTGTACAGGATGTAATTTTGCCTGTTGCAGGATGTTAAACTGATTGTTTGTGTTAGTGTGCTATTTCTATATAAGGCTAAATTGATAGTCTGTACTTTATTTCGCGCTAAATTGTTATGCATGCAGATAAAGATTAGCTACAGGCAATGGGTTCTGGGTAGAAAATGAAAGCACTGGTACTTTAGAATAACTCGACTGTAATTTCGCACAGGTTTCAATGAAATAAGCAACAGAAAGCAATTTACCAAAACCAAATCAAACCAAACCATGTAGGCTGTTCAACTCCACACTACTTAAGTGGATAGGTGTAACACTTGTGCCTTTATGGTAAATGTAAATATGTGCTAACTGATGGTTGAGGGTGAGCATTCTAATCTACGCTCCTCCGATACAAATGCAATTACAACACAATAAGCCTTTCATACCTCACTACTGCTATTATAATAGTTAATCCAAGCCTGTAGCAATATTTGACTTGAGAATTTAAATAATTTAATTTAGCGTGAAAGACTCTTTCAACACTTGAAGCTGTCTTCTCATGAAAATGAATTTCAATCGTTTTTTCTGGGAATTACTCTTCACTTTTACTTATTATAACATTCTTCCTTCAATCTATGAAATACTCCTTTGTGCAAACTATTGCAGACGGATATAGCATCGATGGTATGAAATATCTTGTGCTATTGCTCAGTAGTGTCTCGTCTACAATTTGTGTCCTTTCAATTGCTTCTTCATGGCTTAGAAATTGAAAGTCTTCTTGGCACATAAAAAATATGACAAAAACATGCATGCACCTGGCAGGCAAAGAAAGTGTTTCTCAATACGCAATTTATCATAACATACTTATAGCATAAAATGTATGCACAACCCATAGACATTCTAATTCATGCTACATTATTATTTTCATGGTCATTCTCATTCATAAACAAAAGTCATGGCCACTATCTAAGTGAGTAGACATTTCGACAAGATTTAAACTCAAAAATACTGAAAAATGAAATGAAATTTCTGTCACCATTTCTTGCAATGTAACAATTGGTATCTTTTATATTGCATCTTTGATAATTTCTTAACGTATTTTAATACAGCTAAACTTACTTTGTAGGCAGGTGTCCAATACTTTTTGCTGTCGATTCCATTCCATTACAATAACCCTCCTACGCTTATATTTCTACCACTTAGCTTTCTATGGCATGCTATTTCAAAATTTATGAATTTTTAATTTTAGTTTCCGTTGGATTGACCACAGTAGTAGTAGCTTGTTAGGCGAACCCAATAATATTACGTAAAGTCAAAAAACAAAATTAACGTTTTCTTTGTTTTGAAATTCACAGGTGATTGCCTTCATTTGTGGCTTCTTCGCCGGCATTCTTCTCATCATGGGACTGGCCTCGTCCGAATGGCTCATTTCATCGGGCTACAGACAAGGTACTTTTAATACTTTTGGTGTGGGCGCAAATGAATCTATTTATTTATGTTTAAGTTTTGTTTGATGATTCTTAAAAAGTCTTTGGTGAAGTCCAAAACTTACACATGGTATTATTTATAGTTCAAAATTGAAATTATTTCAGTTTTTACGTTTATATATGCATGCAAATGTGCATAGATGTGTGCTTTAACCTTAATTTTATTCTGAATATTCTGAAACATACTTCATAAATATATATCTCAGTACTCATATGTATAAGTGATCTGAAACTGTAAGTAGGTACTAATTAGTAAATTGATAGTAAAAATAAGATAAAATGATTGCATAAACATTTCCTAGTCAATTTCATTCGTGTGTTTATGTTGAGATGAGTGATTTGTTGACTCTGTAAGTGTCAGTGTATGGGGAACTCACACTGGCAGTCATTAAGTCTGAAGAGGAATTTATGCTCCCCTTGTGAATGCCATTGAGTGATTGACTGGAGTAGAGGAGCGTGTGAAGAGTAAGTAGACTGGAGGAATTTCAAGGAATGCATTTGCAGTCAGATGTGGTTCTTTAGCAATCATGTTACCGAGAAATTCTTTGCTGCCAGAGCTAATCATATTTGTCATTTAATAATCAAACTCCAGGGACGAACATGGGGAGCCGGTGCTTCAATAACTCTGTATACCTCCCTTCCTATATTATACTATACTAAGTGTCCAATTAATAGACATGAAACTATATAGTCTCACTTCTTATATCATGATAGCAAATGAAATTGCTTGGAAGCTAGAATAGCAAAACCAAGGGAGAAGAGCAAAAGATAAGATTTTGCTTCAGGCTCCAGACAAGCGTACCTAAATAGATTTAACCTCATTACAAACCCATTATGCAAAAGCTTTGATGCTAACGTTGAGGAATAATTAAATCACTGCCTGCAAAAAAATTCGAATAAAGTAAACAAAACGCGACTGAAACTTAAAATTTTAAAATTTTGCTGCTAGTATTAATGTGCGTGTCTATGCATTATTTATCTATAAGAATTTACAAATAGTATTAATTGGTAATATTGTATTTTATTCGGCACTACACAATTACAGTAACAATAACATTGTGCTAAAATACCATCAATACTAAAGATAGAAAATGGTGCTATCCCAAACTGAATTGATGATCCTCGAAAGCATTTTTGTTCTTTGTTTTTCTAGTATTGTTTTCTATTCCATAAGATACACTGCATACATTTCCAATTGACGATTTTTGATGTTAGAATTATTTATACTTGCTAAATGATGATGTACATTATAAGGTGTTTGTTTAGGCAAGATTTGGTGGTACTAGTAAGTTGTAACTTGATTCACAAGTTTGTCGAGTCAAACTTGGACTCTGACGACCCTAAGGGAGTCATTGTATCCATTTTTCATTAGAATTGTTAAGAGTTAATTGAAATATGTGTTCTTTTATGTGGATTGGTATTGGGGGACATGCATACAGGCGTTTTCCTTATAAGACAGTTTTGCATTATCTGAAAGTACCTATTTAGGATATTATACAGGAGAATAATAGGGATATATGCTTCTTAATCATAAATAATGTTATTATTGTATAGAATAAAGAGAACTGGAAAAATCGCATTGCCTGATCTGAAGAGCTGAATGGAAGTATTGCGTCATAATTTACAATCAGGATTCTCAGTGTGAAGGCTTCTGGTTTGGTTCTCAATTAAGTGTCCACGTCCATAGAGTTCTGTAGGTGATTTCTAGTTAGTACACGCTTTATCCAATGAAGTGAGTATTAGTTTTATAGATTTTACAGAGTTTGGAGTCAGCTCTTGATTCATGTATCCACTCTGATTGTATAGGCTGATATAGAGTGTGGGTATTTGTATTGGTTGAGATATGCCTATAAGTGGTTGTTTCCTGACAAAAGGGGGAAGGAAACAAACCTTAGAAAAGAATATTACAATAGTTGATCCCGAGTAAAACGTCATGATTATCGTAACGAGAAACATTTTGTACCTACTAGTTGTGTAGATGTAGTTCAAATGTAATGTCAACGTGAAGGGAAGTTATTCCATGTGTGTTCAATCTTAAGCGTCAGGATTTTCCTTCTAGTGCTACTCCGGAGAGGAATACAAATGCTATTGCAATTGGTTTGGGGATGAGGTGAGTCATCCCGGGCATTTCCCTTCCTTGTCTCTATTCAGTTATTTTATTTAGCTTTCCATCTTAGCAAAATGGGGCCATTTAGTTGTAACTGTCAAGTGTCAGAGGCAATCTGTCGTGGACCAAATTCTCCGCACTTTTACTCTGTACAGCACTACATCATTTCATTACTCAAGGTATTTACTTTCAGAAGGAAAAAGCACGTGGGATGGCAAGATATTATATTTCCTAAGAAAACACGCTGCTGTAGGGAAGCCTACGTGTTTTCTATTTTCAGATGTGGAATCAGCGAAATATCAGCGATTCAGGAGTAGTTGGTCCGAGATGTGGGATTGGATTAGATGTATGTGCGTGTACTACTTTGTGTTGCGGGTGAATGAGGGAAGGAAGTAAAGGTTAGGAAAAGGTAAATATTGCAAAGGAAGGAAAGCGAGTTGTGGAGTTCAGAGCAACGAAGGGAGAGATTGAAAGATTCTCCGAGAATTGAAAGGCGAGGGGAAGGAAAACTCTTGTGAAACTCCTGAAATAGACGATTTGACGTGACGGAGAGGAAAAGAAGATGAAAGGGACAGGAAAAATAAGAATTCGTTTGCTTTGCGGAACCGGCTGTGTACTATCTTAGCTACATACTCACAAAACACGTATTTATATAGTTTACATCTAACAAACCCTCCTTTATGTCCCTCTGCAAGATGCACTTTATATACTAAGCCCTCCAATTCTAAGCCTCATTCTTGATTCCCACCAATTTCTTCAAGTACCTACGCTTTCAGCTTTAAACATCCGATGAAATCCTAATTATCATAATATCATTCAAGTAATGTCATCCTCAGTTGCATTTTTCAAGTGTTTTTGGAACGAGAAATATGTAGGTACTCCACTCAAAACACAACATTTTTAAAGGCCATTATTATATAGTTGAAGCCAATTGTAAGACAATCGCTATATCGTAAATATGCCTCGATAGGAACTAATAGATGTCTTTATGTAAAAGAAAGTATGAATTCATACAAATGTAATTTAAGTTACTGTTTAAGTTTAAAATGTTATCTGCTACGTACAAAATATCTTCGGAATGTGTAGAGTATAAGTATAGTTAGTGTTGGATTGAATGGATTCTTGAGCAATTCAGCTTCTAGTCGTGTCCAGACAAGGAATGTCTATGTCTATGTCATCTGTATGGGATTTGGATGGTTGGAGGGAAAACCCTCATATCATTTCCCTGCTACTTGAGTTGTCTTGAATTGCATTGTTGGTGTTGGCTGACTCCTTTGAGGTATCCCATTGTTCCTATAAGTCCAGGCACACATGCCTAGTCTAGTGTGCTCTATTCTACGGACGTGCAAGGGCGATGGTGCAGTATAAAATGCCATCTTCGTCGTCTGCAGATGGTGAATTGAGAAGAGCACGATAGACGATTACTCCTTATTCGGGTTCGGATCCAAATGCTGACACGACAATACAATATTTATCCGAATGCTGTAGTCTACGTTGAGTGCCTTGCCAAAACAAGTCAGGGAGCAGCTAAGCAAACTGATCTGTGTAGAGGAGTGTGAAAAGTTCATGGCATGTGCACATAGCTACAAAAGCGTGGGACTCCCACTGTATTTAGTCTTGGAAATATACTCGTTTATATTACATTCCTAGGTACTTGCTAATAATGTAGAAATATTTCTGAAAAAATGTCGCTTTTTATTAAGACATCATAATTATACTCCCTACATCAATATACTTATTTAGCTTTTATGTTTTTCGCAGAAGAAACCTTACTTTGTCTTATTGAAATAATTTACAATTGTTATCAGATTCCCTGATGAGAATGGCCTTGTTGCTTTTGCAGTCTTCTGGCACTTATTTACATTCCAAGAAAGAATTTCTTCCGAAACGGCTGAGAAAGGAATCGAGCGTGACTATAGTCTCACATTAATTAATTCTTCCTATACTTTCATTTCAAAACAATTTTATGTCTATAATCTGTAATATGCATGTCATTTCTATACTGACGATTTTTTCATTTCCTTCTTTAAAAAATATAAATCCGCTGCAACATCCAGAAACATCAGTAAATTCCAATTGAATGAATGCATACAAATTACGCAACAAATAATGGTACAATATTCTGCATGTTTTAATGATATTACTTAGTTTACATTGTGCATAACATCCTATTCTAATATGGAGGTTGTTGCTAATTACTAAGTAGGCACAGATTAGTATACGTTTTCCATTTTAATGGAAACTGGCAAAAACTGTATTATTTACAGAATTGCAATTTTATTTCGTGAGCTTGTCCTTCTTAATTACCTACTTATTGTATACCTTCACAGTGTATACTGAAGTGAACACATGTTTAAAGCGTCTAAAAACTGCGCTCTAAACCCCTATATTATC